>CM038796.1:144984794-145029824 GCA_021764765.1 Vicia sativa
TTAATCAATACCATTGACATTGAAAGGAGCATTCCCCGTGTAACGCCAAATCAACGGCCTCCTCACGTGTCCCAACCCTCCTATGTACATCCATCTTTCTCACATAAAACCGTCGTACATATTCGCTCTTACATAATACAAACTGTGAATAATCGTTACGCTTTTTAAACGCTCGTCACAAACACTTGTTTATATTTCATAAACCGCTTAAATAAACATCATGCATTGTTTATATTTCCTTCATAAACCCCGTGAATACATATCACACACACACTGCTTATACAAACCGCCTAATAATAACATAACAATTAGACTAATCAATAGGTTCCCGTAGTATAGCCTCCGCTGGCTTCATACAAGACAACTCATCCCAGCTGAGTTTAGCCTCCGCTGGCTTCATACAAGATATTTTTATTCCAAAGAAGTTTAGCCTTCTGGCTTTGTACAAAGAAACCTCCTCAAAGTTAGCCTCCGCTTAGGCTTCATATAAGACAACACTTCCTGCTGAAAGCCTCTGGGCTTCGCTCAAAAGAACTCTCATTGAGTTTAGCTTCTCACATCATACAATGAAAGAGATAGGAAAACTTTAACAATTTCCTATCGGGCTTCCAATACAAAGAATCACCCACGCTAGAACCCGAAGGATGGCTCTTGAAATCACTTCAAAACCCCTGTAGAGTAAAACCTTGAAATTGCTTTATTCAAAAGGATGGTTTTCATGAAACCTTCGCCAAAGACAGCCCATACCCTATAGCCTCTCGAGCTTCATACAAGGACCCTCGATGACCTCACGACCCCAACGCCTCCTCTGGCTAACAATACAAGGACCCATGGCTTTAAAAGCATCCCTTTAATCCAATTAATTTCTCCTTGAGATTTAGATATCTATCATCTCTATGGAAGAAGTATCTCATCTATTACATCACATACAATAAAAACTTTTTCAAAACTTTTCAAACTTTTTCAAACTCTTTCCAAACAAAAACATCTCTTAATTGTAAGTGGTAACGCATACACTCAAGCAAAACACCCAATACTTACGCTAAAAGATTTAAATCATCTTTTTCAAAACATCTTTCTTAAACAATGGTAACGCTTGATACTCAAGCAAAACACCTAATACTTAACGATTTAAAGATTTTAATCAATCAAACTTTTTTTCAAAATGTATGTGATGAATAGATTAGATACATTTTTCATTAAGATGACATTTTCTGCCTCTTACTAACATCCCGTTGCTTCCACTAGCATAAGTGGAACTACGATTGCTCGACTTTCTCAACATCCTTTCGAGAATACGTAGGCACAAGGTCTCATCCTGCCGAGCAAATTTCTATCTCCCTCGCACCAAACAAACCATAGAACCTCTGTAGATCCGAGCTACAAATGCTCTCGATTCCCACTAGATGATGCGTAAGATCCATGATCTATGAAAGCACAATAATAACAAACACTAGAATCCCACAAAATCTACTGTTTAAAATCCAAAGGAGAAACTTTCCCAATCATAGAAATAGCAATTAAAACACACAAACATATCAAATATATTCATATATAAAGTCTGTAGATAACTACATATATTTAGGGTGCTCCATCTATTCCCTTTATATAACAATCCCCTTACTCGATCTTTCCCAATGCTACGCCTAGTTAGGCTTAGTCAACACGATACCAATATCAATCGAGGGTATTTTCCCCTTTCATAATCATCAAATCATCTTCTCAGTGTTGAAAATAATAAAGCTCGATGCTCATGATCTTTTATAAACAAATCAAAAGATTTAAATCAAGGCGTACTGTAAGATCCGAACTCACGTTTCATCTCCTCCTGCGCCACCTTTAACGCGAACAACCATAATTAAAAATCTAATACTTAACCTATGTTTTTTTTACTAATTTACCAATTAACTAAATAAAACATAATCATGATTATATTTAAAATAATACTAAAACTAAGTTTTTTTTAATAATTATTAACCTAAAACAAATTAAACAGAACTAAATCAGTCCTCTCACTCTCACGATTTCTCACAAGAACATCTCATCTCTCATCTCTCTCTCTCTCGTTTCTTGCTCACGATTCTCAGAACCGCCCCTTGTCGCGACTCACCAGTTTCATCTCTCTCGTCATGATTCTAAACAACTCATCTCTCTCTCTATCCGCTGATCGTTATTCCGATTTTTATTATTTTGCTTTGGTTCTCATGTAATTGAACCGGAAAGGGAAAACAAGGAACCCTAAGCCCTATTTCAGGATTATGTGGTGATGCTCATGAGCAAAATGAAAGAATTGAGAGAAAGAGAGGATGGCAACACACGTGAAGTTTGAACTCCACCTCTCCCTTCAAAACCGGTATTAACTCACGATCTCTTCTTTTTCGATTTTCAAGGGACTCGGGAAATGATGATGTGGTTAGGGTTTAGGATTTGGCTTTGTGGTTTCGCCACAAGTATCTCCGCCTGGTTCTTGCGGCTTTCAATTTTTATGTTGTCGAACTAGGGTTCACTGGACTTTGTTGTTCGATTTTTCCGGAACGAGGCCTTACGAATTGTCATCGGGCTTCCTATATTTGTATCAATGATGATTTATGATTGGTTTGTAATGTTGATATCAATGATGTTTTCGATCGTTAGTCAGAACCGCTTGTGGTAAAACTCCACCAAAACCGCACCGCCTTTGCTGCCCGCGGTTAATGTTCGCATTTTACGATGTTATGCCGAATGGTTTCCTTCCCTTTGCACCTCCTACCGTGGAACCAAGAATTAATTTTCGAGGATCAGTAGTGAAGTTCGTAGCCAATGATTTGTTATGAGGTTGTTGTTGTTGAACATGATCCAAACCCAACCTTGATTCCCCGATTCCCGCTAGAGTTCCCTAATGATGAGATTAATAAATTGTGTAAAGCCTTGTATTTTCACCGCGTCTGCTATTTGCTAACCGCTTTTCTTTCTTGTTTCATGAATTGCAACGATGGGCGATGGATGGTAGAAAACCTGGATGAGGAGGAAAGGTCAAGATGGAGCAAGAAAGTTTGAGGAGGAAAACAAACTAAGATTTCCAAGAAAATATAGGATTAGGACATAGAACATGTAATATTGTCAGATGTTTGAACTTTAGGCCATATAGCTTGATGCTTAGAATTCTTGGCCAACTTGTAACTTGTGTTTGTAATCTTGAATAAATAATTAGAAACTTGAAAGTTTCTTTATGAATTTGAATGACAATTTTGTAAATGTGCATTCTTGAATGTCGCCTTAGAATTGAATGAAACTTTGAACCTCGAATGACAAAATTGTAAAAGATAAATTTCGAATATTTGAATGCATTTGCTTGAAATTTGGCTCTTGATTCTTATGGTTGGCAAAAAATATTCTTGAAAGCTCGATGAAGATATCATGTTATGTACATAACTAAGCATAGGAAATAGAACAATGGGATAATATATTTCGAAAACGCTATAGAACATGAATTCCTTGCATATTCATGAAGTAAACCTCGTAAGTCGATGAAGCATGCTATTCAAGCTTACGTGAGAACGAAAACTTGAATATTTGTGAAAATAGCATCTTGAAAACATTTTCAATTTTCTCAATCCTCTTTCAAACTCAATAATGCATGAATACATTACAAAAAGTCGATAATCTTGTAACCCAAAACCTTGAACTAAGTTATCTTGTAATTAAAATAACCCCATTTGAATAATAGACGCCATCTTAATTTAACACTCAATCCTTCAAGAAAGTTCTCAAAGAAAATTGTAACCTATGAGCATAATTCTTCGAGTTCACCCATTTAAATTTTGATGATCAAATCACTGAAGGGATAAAAATCAATGTGACTTAAAATGTAAACCCACACAAGAGATCCGGCGGATAAGAGAAAAATATTTATCGCTAAAACCTTGTAGAAGGACATTAATGCATGAATGTGCAATGGGGTGCTTTACAAACACAAAATGATGCGAGTTTCATCGATCACCCTAGATGCAAGTAATGATGCGTATGTGATGAGCGAATGAATGTCAAAGCGAGGGCCCAATGGAAACGTATGCCAACGAATGCAAAGCCTAAGCCGATTGAACGATAGGAGGGCAAATTTTGGGTGCAATTGTTCCTATTTAATTGCCTTAAACTTGAAAGTGAAATTGGCGATAGCCTTTGAACTTTCAAGGTGAAGAAGATTAAATACTAAAAGAACCCTAAAATTTGCTATCCAAGAACAAGTAGAAATATTTATGCTTTTTTAATTAATTTTTTCTTCGTATTTCTTTTTGTTGTTGTTTTTGTTGTAGAAGATTTCGACATCAGAAACGACGCTTAAATAAGCGGCTTGCAGATCGTAAATGAAACCGTATGCACCTTTGAACGAGCATACTTAAATAAGTTGCTTCAGTAGACGTAAATGAAACCGCATGCACCTTGGAACGAGCATACATAAATAAGTTGCTCGCAGATCGAAAGGTATAAACTTATAGATCTTGGAACGTTACACTTAAATAAGTTGCCCACAGATCGAAAGGTAAGAACTCATGATCTTGAACGAGCACACTAAATAAGTTGCCAGATCGTAAAGGTAAGAACTCAGATTGGAACGAGCACACTTAAATGTTGGCTCACAGATAAAAAAAATGAGAACAGATGATCTTGGAACGAGCATACTTAAATAAGTTCTTCGTGATATCAAAATGAGAATGCATATCCTGAACGAGCATACTTAAATAAGTTGCTTCAGCAGATCGTAAATGAAACCGTATGCACCTTGGAACAAGCATACTTAAATAAGTTGCTCGCATCGAAAGGTAAGGACTCAGATCTGAAACCAGCACACTTAAATAAGTTGCTCGCAGACGTAAAGGTAAGAACTCATAGATATTTGAACGAGCACACTTAAACAAGGCTTCGCATCAAAATGAGAACAGACGGATCTTTGAACCAGCATACTTAAATAAGTTGTTTTCGCGATCAAAATTTGAACAGATGATCTTGAACGAGCATATTTAAATAAGTTGCTCCAGATTAGAAATGAAACCGTATCTTTGAACGAGCATACTTTAAATAAGTTGCTTCGCAGATTAGAAAGGTAAGACTCAGATCTTTGGAACGAGCACACTTAAATGCTTTTGCAGATCAAAATGAGAATGCATGTAAGTATATGTCGTAAAGATATTAGACACACAAGAAGGAGACAATCGAGCACTCACCGGGGAGAAGATATATGGAATGGTAAAATCCGATCAAGACTAATTTATGGGGAAAGAGGACAACCAAAAGAGACCTAGCAAGGATTGCCAAGCTATGTCGGACTTTGAAAGTTTGTAAATATGCAAGAAATACAATATCCCTTAGGCCAAAGGCGGGTGTAATCTTCAAGAGCGAAATTATATGAATTACCACACACCAAGTATGGATACCGAACAATCGAGAAGCAAGAAAGGTTAGACATCAACTCTTACTCGCACTCTAACGACAGAGGCAAACACGATAAGGATACCAAAATAAAAAATTACAAAGAAAGACGCTTGGTAAATTAATTGAATGAACGACAAGAGACCGACATGGTCAAAATGCGTGATAGAACAAATGAAGATGTGACTTGAGGAAAATCATGAATACCACTGGGATTTTTAATGGATGACTTTCTCAGAGACGTAAAAGGTACCGAGAAACACTTTAACTGCTTAATGCTTAGATGGTTTCGATATTTTTAGCGTAATGCCCACATTAATGGAAATGCTACGATTTTTGAGGATGCTATGCAATGCAACATGCATGTTTTAATATTTTGTCTAGGTTAAAGGCAATCGCGAGCTGCCGAGAAGCAAAACCATCCATGAATCAATATAAACCATCCGTCTTTATCAAAGAGATGATAGTCTGGACTCGGATGGGGATCAAAATAGAAGTATCAACTTTCAATCATCAACATCACGGGGAAGTAACTCTAAAGATTGACATTCATCCGGGATGACAATCACACAGAGTTCCCGATTTCAATAACTCTAGATAACGAGCTGTGATAAGAGGGTCGACAACATCTTCCTCGCACAAGTGAGCCTTTGAAATGATCCGCTGTGTAAGCCGCTTCATGATCTTCCGCCGGGAAAGAATGATAACATCCAAGGGCAAACACATGTCATACATAACTCTTTGTTTGAGAGAAAATAAACTTTGCCGCTAACCAAAGTTTTAGGCGATCACGATCTTTCATTCTAAAATCTTTGATAACAAAATCGGAAACATAACAAAATTTTGCTAGTGCATCAAAAGTTTCAACCGTTAATAAGCAAAATTCGAAATTCTAGTAATTTCAAAAGATTATGTCAGGTCATAGGCTCGATATTTTACATGCTAAGTTTATTAAAATATGGACGTTATTTTACAAACAAAACAATTAAAAATAAAAATAAGACAAATGAAAAGGAAGCACAATTGATAAAAGTAATTTTATTGATTGACTAGCCCGTAAATGAGCATTTACATCAAGAAGCAATTCCTCAAGAGAGGCAATTATGATATATCAAAGTTAAAAGAAACAAAGGTGGCAACAAAATCATGGATTTTATCGAACCCCTAATCCACCATGCTCTTCACAACTTCAACATTCTTAATATCACACTATCCAAAATGTCTGATTAGACCGATTTTTCATCTTCCAAATTATCGTTGTTGTAAAAGTGACAAAACGGGCCACGTATCATAGTCGTCATTGAACCCTAATTTTTTTCCGGACCGCCTCTTTCTGTTTTCGATCCACCGATACCTTTTGCCAAGCCGCCTTTCAGTTTTCGACTTGCCGTACAATCTTTATATTTATCCCTAACTTTGCCCGAACCTTTGATCTGTCGGGATGCCCTTATTTTTGCTTAGCCAATCAACCTAACGGTCTCTTTATGGCATTTTTTGATACGTCCGCATCGATAAGGCGTAGGAACCCTCCATTCATAGTCAGGAGCAACATAGCTCCTCCGCAGAAAACTTTCACGACATATGGTCCTTCATAATTGGAGCCCACTGCCCGAACATCCGTATTGTTGTGAGGCAAAATTCTTCAAAGACAAGCGTCACCAAATAAAACTTCGAGGACACACTTTGTCGAAGCCCTTTTCATCCGCTGTATAATTGTCCATGACAAATAGTCGCAATCTCTTCTCGTCATGAGATTCAACCGATCAAGTCTATTCAACCCATTCGCTTTCATCGAGTCAAGACATCCGCCAAAACTTAAGGAAGGAATTTCAACTTACCGGCAGACCGCCCATACCGTATACCAGCAGTTGAGTCGCCTATCGAAGTCACGACGAGGTGCGAAGCAAATTGCAGCAAGGCATATGGCAGCATCTCGCCAATCTTTATGTGACAACCATCTTGTATAATCTTTGATATTCTTATTTCCTCCACAAAGACCATTCATTTTTGGACGATAAAGAAAGGCGATGTTTTATCTTGAAATTGTCACACAAATTTTCCATCATTTTGTTGTTGAGATTTGAACCGCTATCGCGATGATCTTCTCAGAACCCCATAACGACAAATGATATTATGTTGATAAAACGTAACCACTTGCCTAGTAACACGGCACAAGATGTCACTCAACCCACTGGTGAAATAAGTAATAGCAACGAGGATAAAAGATGTTCATTGAAGCTAGCTTGATTCCAATCATATCAATGCCCCACACGCAAAAGGTCATGAGAAGTTAATACATTCAACGGAATAAGGCACATGATCTTACCGCCGTAGACTGACACTGTAAACTGTGTTCGCATGGTTGTAGTAATCATTCTCCATGGTAGACTAACAATAACCCGCCTCGTGATTTTCTTAGCCACAAGTGTCCACTAGAATGCGTCCCCGGAACCTTCATGGATTTCTTCTATGATCTTATTTGCTTCGTGTCTATCCACGATCCGAGCAAAACAGAGTCATAGTTCCTCTTGACAAAATTCCAATGAGGAAAAATTTAGCCGAGTATCATGCGATAGCTTTATCGATGATGGAAGCATCTTCGTGGTATTCTTTCGCCCTCGATATACCTTTTGATGTCGAGAACCAAGGATTTTCATCCGACTCACCTTCTACTTCATAGCAACGCGGCTCATCCAACCTCATGATAGGATATATAGGGCATCATTCTACCACCGACTTTAAACATCGAATAGCAGCCAGCGCCCCGCTAAGTTGTTCTTCCTCGACGTGGTCAGTAATTTCATCGAATATGGATCAACTTCAAGACACGCTGGGTGATGGAATCAAATTTGGGTGGCGAGTCTCCCAATCCGCTGATTTGACTAATTACCAAAGCGAATCAGATACCGCTTAAGATTTTGATTCTCAGATCAACGCTTCAATCCCAAAATACAAGCTTCAGGTCGCCATATTATTGGTGCAATCAAAACAAATCCTCGCAAGGAATGGAATATGAAAACCTCGTCAGGTGATACGCACCAACACCATTTCCTAAAGCATTAGATGCCCCATCGAACGCCATCGCCCACCGCGAGCTCGTTCGGACCTCTTCAGGCTGACACATAATCCTCGATATACATAATGTCCTCGATCTGAACTCAAACTTCATCGGGTCGATAATCATCTTCTAACGGTTGTTGAGTAAGATACCGCCAACACACTACCTTTGATAGCCTCGAGTAGGTATCGATATCATATCTGTCAGACCATTTGCCAACGGGCTACCCTTCTCGAGAGCCGATTTCAAAGATATACTTTATCGGGTCCATTTTGGAGATTAAGAGAGAGCGAGTCAACATATACCGTCCGAGTCATTTTGTCACCACGCTGAGCGCAAGTAATAAGTATTTTCCAATAATGAATATCTCGATTCACAACCGTGAACTTTACTCAAGTAGATATGGATTCTCTTTCTCGCCTGCTCCCCATCATGTCGACCAAGCACGAACCCATGGAATTCTCCAACACCGCCAAGTACATAATCAACGCCCTTTCCACCCGTGGAGAATCAAGGCCTTAGGTACTTCTTTATACCGTTGAACCGCCTCGACATTATTGTTCCGGGTTGTTTGATTCTTTCTTAATTTTAAAATGGGTTTGTAGTAACAGATGAGAAATGAACCTAGCAATGTAATTCGCCTCCAAGAAACCACGACTTCCTTTTCCTTGGCCTGCATCTCTCAGACGCTTATTTTGTGGTCAACCTCGATCCCTTTTCGCTTATAATAAAGCCTAAAAGTTTCGATCTTACCCCAAAGTGCACTTATTGGGGTTTAACCTCACCGAACTTTCTTAAATTGAATAATTTTAACAAGTGAACTAGTGTTCTTCTTCCATCCGACTTGGCAATCATATCATCAACGAGACTTCAATCTCTTACATCATATCATGTTAGAGTGACCATAGTGCGTGATACGCTGCTCGACGCTCTTAAACCAAAAGGCATCACTTTGTGCGTAATGTTCCCAAGGTGTATAAAAGTAGTTTTCTCCATATCATTTGGCGCCATCTTAACTGTCAGAGCTGAGAAACCATCCGTAGGAGAACACTTTAGCTTGAGCAGACATCGACCAAAATATCGATACGGGAGAGGAAATCATCTTTTGTCCGCCTGCTCGTATTCATAATCAACACACATTCTTACCTTGCCGCCTTTCTTCTAAGACTGCACAATGTTTGCAACCCACGGGATAAGAAACAACCTTAGGAAACCAGCTCCATCCGCTCTCGAACCTCTTCTTTAATTTTCCTTGACATTTCGGGAAGACTCCATGTAAGCCTGCTTTAACGGTAGCTTCAGGCAATCATGCGTATAACGATATTAGTATCTAACCCGGCATATCTTCATAAGACTGCGAAAATGTCCACGTATTCCGAAGTATTTCACTAGCTTTGCTTAACTCCATCTTCCAATGTCAGCCTGATCTTGACCTCCTTTCGAGCATCCCTGCTCCTGCATTGATTATTTCTAGTCTCGCTGGCTAGATGACCTTTTCTTTCCTCAACATTTTGGCTAATTCTTCGTAATTCACAACTCTTCTGCTTTCTTCATCTTGATAAATTGGTTTGTCAAAGTCATAATGAGCCATAATCACACGACAAAACCGGATCAAAGGATCGATCTGGTTGGTAATTTATTTTTTTATTTTAGATTGAAAAGAAAAAAAACAAAATTTTATATAGAAAGAAATGATTATAATACAAAATTTCATATTGCACCTTTAAAGAATAAGTGAAGAAAACAAAGAGCTAAATATTTGAATGCAAAAGGATGTCCTTTATTAATGATAAACTGAAAGTTAAAAACATTGTGGGCCTTACAAACATGATCACTACGCCTGGGCATAATGTAGGAATTATGGTATGACATAAAAACAAAAATTACTTCAAAACGGGTGACCACAACAACGCCTTCAACAAACCAATTTGAGAGCTCACGCCCTAATAATGGTAGATCCACTCATTCATCAAGTCATGGTTTCGCCACCATCAATCACATCAATATCTTCAACTGACTCCACCTTAACAAACCGATGGGTGAGGGACACCTTTCTCATTGAGGCGAGATCGACCTTCATTCGGGAGCAAAACCCAAACCCCTCTATCTGTCTCGAGTAGAAGCTCTAGACTTCACCACCCTTCGTGGATGTCCGAACTCAACAATACCGAGTCTTTAGACGCCATGGAGACTTCCAACTTCTCACCTTTGCAAAGGAATCTTATCGATCGATATTGTTTCAAAAGCCCGACATGGAGTTTCATGATCTCTCCTTCAATTTCAACATATCAAAGTTGCTTTAATGACGACGATATAATCCTCTTCACCATAAATGGTGACCACCTTCCCATTAATCAGAACTTGCCTTTTGCAGGCAGATGTCACGTCAGCCAACCCCATGAATCCAAGGGCGCCCAAGCAAACAAGAGGAGGGATTGATATCCATGACGAAAAAGTTGCATCAAAACCTCAAGGGCCTATCTTATAGTAAATCCACCTCACGAACACGCACCTCTTTGATCCATCAAATGCCTTAACCACCAAATTACCGCAGACAACCCCTTCATAGTCCAATTTAGAGAGAGATCAAGTAACATCGGAGATGATCCCGTGTCAACCAAAGACACGGATAAAGTAGTTTTGCTATCTCTATGGAAACGCAGCATTGTTATGCTTCCTTCCTCGAGGTAAATCAAAGTCAATAAAACCGAGGTCAAGTACTTGCTGAAATGATGTTTACAATGCTTCCAAATTGTTATTGAGATCTGGGGAACGGGATGTCCCAACAATGCATCGTGAGCATCAGGTGAGGTTCGAATCTCTCAACAAAGCAATGGAAATCTTGGCGTCTGGCTGAAATGGTCGATTATCTTATAATCGCCTTCCTTATGTACCTCATCAACTCTTCAACATCTTTAGTCACCCGAGCTCGTAATCGGTGTCAAGTTCGTGTCGACCAACTCCAATCATAATTCCTTTTCCCTTGCTTAGCTCGCCAAAGCTTCAGTGACTTTTCTTTCCATCATGGAGAAGATCGCCCGCCTGTAATCCGACTTTCCCCACAATATCATGAACTGCAGCTCATTTCCTTCAACCTTCCCTTCATCGACTTTCCTTCTTCGTAGATCTCCATATTGAGTTTCTTTCCATCACTAGTATTCGATCCATAATTCCATGGAATGGCCTTTCACCAGGTAAAAGGACTCATCAGTAATGATCACAGTGAGGTTTCGGCCGCATTGTGGATCGAACAGAATCCTTCTGTATGACGGGATGGTAAACCACATCAACCTCATCTTCATTGCTCGCACATCAAACTCTTTTCGATGAATCAAGACCTTCAAGAATCAAATGTCAATTTCGCTGTGTCATCACAACCTTCACTGATAAAAATTGTTCACAATCAATACTACAAACATGAAGTCCCCTTCAACAATAATCTCTTTATCCACTATAACGGGTGGTCAAAGCATCAACATTCATATCTGATTCAAAATTCTCTTCTACACCGATTAATAAGCTTTCCACCACGGGAGGCGGATGATGAATGACATTAGAGTAGGAGGTGGTCCAAAGCCGATGGCTCTCACGTAAGCAAGTTCTAACTTGTATTTGAAAGTTAATAACTTTCAATGGAATGCCCTTGCATTGGAGTGGTAAGACAACGAGCATTCGTGATTAAATATTTGGCGATTATCGTGGTCAACCTTCGATCAAGCGTAATTCAATCATATTCGTGCTTTGCGTGAGCAAATACATCTGCATAAGACATTGGCAAGGGGTCAAATCTTCAAGGGTCTCAAGTTGCTGCTGCTGTCTGAGCAACATCTTGTTTTGAACACTAGTAGAATAACACAAAGAATGATTTAGCGATTGAAACTTCTAGCTTTTCTTTCCCTCTTCATTCATACAAAGGCACTTGACTCGCCTTCCTTCTTCTTTCTCGGTAACCACCAAAAGATTTTTGCCACCAACTTGATTCTTGTCAGCATTAACATCCCGAATCTTTCCCAACTTGATCCCCATCTCAACCCTTTCACCAAACATCACCATGTCGAAAAGCACTGGTCGACCGCAAGAGGCATAGTAAGGCCCATTCAGTGCCTAAACATTTCTACCATCTCACGCTCTACCATAGGGGCGAACTTTAGCGAAATGATTCGCCACCTTTGGCGCTGCATTTTGAAAGATCTGGCTTTGTTCTCGGGCTAATTTGTAATGGGTTCTCGTAGGTGCCATATCAAGATTAAATGTAGTTGTTAAACAAAGGCTTCAACCAACTCTCCACGCTCGAACTCGCGAGCTATCAAGGCCCATATACCAATCTAGCGGTCCATCACCAAACTATCCCTGAAGAAATGCATCAGGAGTTTCATCCCCTCAGATAAGCATCCTTCTAAAGTAGTATCTCAAGTGAGTTATGGACAAGAGTCAGCCTCAGATTTTGCAAGCCTCAGATTTTGAATTGGGAGGAACTCACCCCTGCACCAATCCCAAGTTAGACATGTCAAAACCCAAACCCTTGGTTCTCTAAGGCCAGACAGCCCTCAAGCATGTGCAACTTACGAATACTGGTTCTTCAGATTGAAAACCAATCTTCAAAGTTGTCTCGCTATGCCGAGGAAATGGGATCCTATCACTTCTTGCGCCGGTGGAGGAATCACCCTGTGCTCGATGCTGACAATGTGTGGGGGTAGGCGGAGGAGGAATCATCGAAGCGTGATTCATCTGAGCATCCTGATTTTCTCCGGTAAGG
This sequence comes from Vicia sativa, assembly GCA_021764765.1. Lineage (NCBI taxonomy): Eukaryota > Viridiplantae > Streptophyta > Magnoliopsida > Fabales > Fabaceae > Vicia > Vicia sativa. The sequence continues at coordinate 144,998,015 of CM038796.1, forward strand.
TCCACAAAACCAGTGTTAACATCCAAGCTAATTCCGCATAACATTTTGAGGGGAGGAACAACTTCACCCTTCGACAAGGTTGCAGCCCTCAAACCAAAGCTCTTAATCTCCTTGTCAAGGCCATGGTTTATATCATCTCCATCAGTTGCCCCACGCGAGTGTCCATCCTTGTCCCCATGGTGGCTACGTCAGCTTCAATCTTCTCCTTAAGTCTTTTCAAAGTTGCTTGTCCGTACCGTGAATGTAGAAATCAATCTCTTCTTTGTAGAAGAAAATCAAATGTAGAAGTAAGAAGACCTGATCTAACACTGTTATGTATGATATGTTATGGGGTATGAATGCATTCATGATATGTTTTTGTATTTTATTTCGTGGACTCTTTAAAGACTCGCAGAGCAATAATAAGCATTCGAGGAAAGATCGATTAAATTGCAAATCATCAAATCTCACAAACCAAAATGTTAGGTGTAACTACATTGCTGATCAAGTTCAAACAGAGCAATAAAATTCATAATGAAATTTAAATCATTACATTAACCATTAAATTCAAATATTCAACTAAGACAATCTTAAGAAAACCTGATGAAACTTGACGTGAACATAAATCTTAAGAAAATTTGTTGGAATCTCAAGTGAACATAGATCTAAAGAAATTTGAGGTAAATATAAACCTTAAGAAATTCTGAAGAAATACGAAGGGAACATAAATCTTAAGAAATATGATGATATTTGAAGTGAATATAAGTTTATAGAAAAGGTGATGAAAATTGAAATGAATATAAGTCTCTAGAAAATTTGAGGAAACCCTGATGAAACTTGACGTGAACATAAATCTTAAGAAAATTTGGTGGAATCTCAAGTGAACATAGATCTAAAGAAATTTGAGGTAAATATAAACCTTAATAAATTCTGAAGAAATACGAAGGGAACATAAACCTTAAGAAATATGATGATATTTGAAGTGAATATAAGTTTATAGAAAAGGTGATGAAAATTGAAATTAATATAAGTCTCTAGAAAATTTGAGGAAACCCTCATGAAACTTGACGTGAACATAAATCTTAAGAAAATCTGGTGGAATGCCAAGGGAACATAGATCTAAGGAAATTTGAAGTGAATATAAACCTTAAGGAATTCTGAAGAAATACGAAGTGAACATAAACCTTAAGAAATATGATGATATTTGAAGTGAATATAAGTCTTTAGAAAAGGTGATGAAATTTGAAAAGAATAGAAGTCTCTAGAAAATTTGAGGAAAACCTGATGAAACTTGACGTGAACATAAATCTTAAGAAAATCTGGTGGAATCTCAAGTGAACATAGATCTGAAGAAATTTGAAGTGAAAATAAACCTTAAGGAATTATGAAGAAATACAAAGTTAACATAAACCTTAAGAAATATTATGAAATTTGAAGTGAATATAAGTCTTTAGAAAATGTGATGAAAATTGAAATGAATATAAGTCTCTAGAAAATTAGAGGAAAACCTGATGAAACTTAAAGTGAACATAAATCATAAGAAAATCTGATGGAATCTCACATGAACATCGATCTAAAGAAATTTGAAGTGAATATAAACCTTAAGAAATTATGAAGAAATACGAAGTGAACATAAACCTTAAGAAATATGATGATATTTGAAGTGAATATAAGTCTTTAGAAAATGTGATGAAAATTGAAATGAATATAAGTCTCTAGAAAATTTGAGCAAACTCTGATGAAACTTGACGTGAACATAAATCTTAAGAAAATCGTGGAATCTCATGAACATAGATCTAAAAATTTGAAGTGAATATAAACCTTAAGAAATTCTTGAAAATAATAAGTGAACATAAACCTTAAGAAATATGATGATATTTGAGTGAATATAAGTCTTAGAAAAGGTGATGTAAATTGAAATGAATATAAGTCTCAGAAAATTTGAGAAAACCGATGAAACTTGACGTGAACATAAATCTTAAGAAAACTGTGGAATCTTATGAACATAGATCAAGAAATTGAAGTGAATATAAACCTTAAGAAATTCAAGAAATACAAGTAAACATAAACCAATATATGATATTGAAGTGAATATAAGTCTTAAAAATGATGAAAATTTAAATGAATATAAGTCTTTAGATAATTTAGGAAAACCTGATGAAACTTGACGTGAACATAACTCTTAAGAAAATCTTGTGGAATCTCAAGTGAACATAGATCTAAAGATATTTGAGGTGAATATAAACCTTAAGAAATTCTGAAGAAATACGAACGGAACATAATCCTTAAGAAATATGATGATATTTGAAGTGAATATAAGTCTTTAGAAAAGGTGATGAAAATTTAAATGAATATAAGTCTTTAGAAAATTTGAGGAAACCCTGATGAAACTTGACGTGAACATAAATCTAAAGAAAATCTGGTGGAATGCCAAGGGAACATAGATCTGAGGAAATTTGAAGTGAATATAAACCTTAAGGAATTATGAAGAAATACGAAGTGAACATAAACCTTAAGAAATATGATGATATTTGAAGTGAATATAAGTCCGTAGGAAATGTGATGAAAATTGAAATGAATATAAGTCTCTAAAAAATTAGAGGAAAACCTGATGAAATTTGACGTGAACATAAATCTTAAGAAAATCTAGTGGAATCTCAAGTTAAGATAGATCTGTAGAGATTTGAAGTAAATATAAACCTTAAGAAGTTCTGTAGAAATACGAAGTGAACATAAACCTTAAGAAATATGATGATATTTGAAGTGAATATAAGACTTTAGAAAATCTGATGAAAATTGAAATGAAAATAAATCTCTAGAAAATTATAGGAAACCCTGATGAAACTTGACGTGATAATAAATCTAAAGAAAATCTGGTGGAATGACAAGGGAACATAGCTCTGAGGAAATTTAAAGTGAATATAAACCTTAAGGAATTCTGAAGAAATACGAAGTGAACGTAAAACTTAAGAAATATGATGATATTTGAAGTCAATATAACTCTTTAGGAATTGTGATGAAAATTGTAATGAATATAAGTCTCTAGAAAATTAGAGGAAAACCTGATGAAACTTGACATGAACATAAAACTTTAGAAGATCTGGTGGAATCTCAAGTGAACATAGATCCGAAGAAATTTGAAGTGAATATAAACCTTAAGAATTTTGAAGATATACAAAGTGAACATAAACCTTAAGAAATATGATGATATTTGAAGTGAATATAAGTCTTTAGAAAAGGTGATGAAAATTGAAATGAATATAAGTCTCTAGAAAATTTGAGGAAACCCTGATGAAACTTAACGTCAACATAAATCTTAAGAAAATCTGGTGGATTGACAAGGGAACATAGATCCAAAGAAATTTGAAGTGAATATAAACCTTAAGAAATTCTAAAGAAATACGAAGTGTACATAAACCTTAAGAAATATGATGATATTTTAAGAGAATATAAGTCTTTAGGAAATGTGATGAAAATTGAAATGAATATAAGTCTCTAGAAAATTTGAGGTAAACCTGATGAAACTTGACGTGAACATAAATCTTAAGAAAATCTGGTGGAATCTCAAGCGAACATCGATCTGAAGAAATTTGAAGTGAATGTAAACCTTAAGAATTTTGAAGAAATACGAAGTGAACATAAACCTTAAGAAGTATGATGATATTTGAAGTGAATATAAGTCTTTAGAAAATGTGATGAAAATTGAAATGAATATTTGTCTCAAGAAAATTTGAGGAAACCTTTTTGAAACTTGACGTGAGCTTAAATCTTAAGAAAATCTGGTGGAATGTCAAGTCAACATAGATCTGAAGAAATTTGAAGTGAATATTAACCTTAAGGAATTCTTAAGAAATACGAAGTAAACATAAACCTTGAGAAATATGATGATATTTTAAGAGAATATAAGTCTTTAGGAAATATGATGAAAATTGAAATGAATATAAGTCTCTAGAAAATTTGAGGTAAACCTGATGAAACTTGACGTGAACATAAATCTTAAGAAAATCTGGAGGAATCTCAAGTGAACATCGATCCGAAGAAATTTGAAGTGAATATAAACCTTAAGAAATTCTGACGAAATACGAAGTGAACATAAAGCTTAAGAAATATGATGATATTTGAAGTCAGTATAAGTCTTTAGAAAATGTGATGAAAATTGAAACGAATATAAGTCTCGAGAAAATTTGAGGAAACCTTGATGAAACATGACGTGAACATAGACCAGAAGAAATTTGAAGTGAATATAAACCTTAAGGAGGAATTCTTAAGAAATACGAAGTGAACATAAACCTTACGAAATATGATCATATTTGAAGTGATTATAATTCTTTAGAAATTGCGATGAAAATTGAAATGAATATAAGTCTCAAGAAAATTAGAGGAAAACCTAATGAAACTTGACGTGAACATAAATCTTAAGAAAATCTTGTGGAATCTCAAGTGAATATAGATCTGAATAAATTTGAAGTGAACATAAACCTTAAAAAATATGATGATAGTTGAAGTGAATATAAGTCTTTAGAAAATGTGATGAAAATTGAAATGAATATAAGTCTCTAGAAAATTTGAGGAAAACCTGATGAAACTTTACATGAACATAAATCATAAGAAAATCTGGTGGAATCTCAAGCGAAGAGAGATCTAAAGAAATTTGAAGTGAATACAAACCTTAAGAAATTCTGAAGAAATACGAAGTGAACATAAACCTGAAGAAATATGAAGATATTTGAAGTGAATATATGTCTTTAGAAAATGTGATGAAAATTTAAATGAATATAAGTCTCTAGAAAATTTGATGAAAACCTGATGAAACCTGACGTGAACATAAATCTAAAGAAAATCTAGTGGAATGCCAAGTGAACATAGATCTGTGGAAATTTGAAGTGAAAATAAACCTTAAGGAATTATGAAGAAATACGAAGTGAACATAAACCTTAAGAAATATGATGATATTTGAAGTGAATATAAGTCTTTAGAAAATGTGATGAAAATTGAAATGAATATAAGTCTCTAGAAAATTTTGGGAAACCCAGATGAAACTTGACGTGAACATAAATGATAAGAAAATACGGTGGAATCTAAAGTGAAAATATATCTGAAGAAATTTGAAGTGAATATAAACCTTAAGAAATTATGAAGAAATACGAAGTGAACATAAACCTTAAGAAATATGATGATATTTGAAGTGAATATAAGTCTTTAAAAATGTGATGAAAATTGAAATGAATATAAGTCTCTAGAAAATTTGAGGAAGACCTGATGAAACTTGACGTGAACATAAATCTTAAAAAAATCTGGTGGAATCTCAAGTGAACATAGATCAGAAGAAATTTGATGTGAATATAAACCTTAAGAAATTCTGAAGAAATACGAAATGAAGATAAACCTTAACAAATTTGATGATATTTGAAGTGAATATAAGTCTTTAGAAAATGTGATGAAAATTGAAATGAATATATGTTTATAGAAAATTTGAGGAATTCCTGATGAAACTTGACGTGAAAATAAATCTTAAGAAAATCTGGTGGAATCTCAAGTGAACATAGATCTGAAGAATTTGAAGTGAATATAAACCTTAAGAAATTCTGAAGAATTAGAAGTGAACATAAATCTTAAGAAATATAACAATATTTGAAGTGAATATAAGTCTTTTGAAAAGGTTATGAAAATTGAAATGAATATAAGTCTCAAGAAAATTTGAGGAAACCCTAATGAAACTTGACGTGAACATAAATCTAAAGAAAATCTGGTGGAATTCCAAGTGAACATAGATCTGAAGATATTTGAAGTGAACATAAACCTTAAGATATATGATGCAATTTGAATTGAATATAAGTCTTTAAAAATGTGATGAAAATTGAAATGAATATAAGTCTCTAGAAAATTTGAGGAAACCGTGATGAAACTTGACGTGAACATAAATGTTAAGAAAATAAGGTGGAATCTAATGTGAAAATAGATCTGAAGAAATTTGAAGTGAATATAAACCTTATGAAATTCTGAAGAAATACGAAGTGAACATAAACCTTAAGAAATATGATGATATTTGAAGTGAATATAAGTCTTTAAAATGTGATGAAAATTGAAATGAATATAAGTCTCTAGAAAATTTGAGGAACACCTGATAAAACTTGACGTGAACATAAATCTTAAAAAAACCTGGTGGAATCTCCAGTGAACATAGATCGAAAGAAATTTGAAGTGAATATAAACCTTAAGATATTGTGAAGAATTAGAAGTGAACATAAATCTTAAGAAATATAACAATATTTGAAGTGAATATAAGTCTTTAGAAAAGGTGATGAAAATTGAAATGAATATAAGTCTCTAGAAAATTTGAGGAATTCCTGATGAAACTTGACGTGAACATATATCTAAAGAAAATATGGTGGAATTCCAAGTGAACATAGATCTGATGATATTTGAAGTGAACATAAACGTTAAGATATATGATGCAACTTGAATTGAATATAAGTCTTTAAAAATGTGATGAAAATTGAAATGAATATAAGTCTCTAGAAAATTTGAGGAAAACCTAATGAAACTTGACGTGAACATAAATCTTAAGAAAATCTGGTGGAATCTCAGGTGAACATAGATTAGAAGAAATTTGAAGTGAATATAAACCGTAAGAAATTCTGAAGAAATACGAAGAGAACAAAAACCTTAAGAAATATGATGATATTTGAAGTGAATATAAGTCTTTAGAAAATGTGATGAAAAATGAAATGAATATATGTCTCTAGAAAATATGAGGAAACCCCGATGGAACTTGACGTGAACATAAATCTTAAGAAAATCTGGTGAAATCTAAAGTGAACATAGATCTGAAGAAATTCGAAGTGAATATAAACCTTAAGAAATTCTAAAGAAATACGAAGTGAACATAAACCTTAAGAAATATTATGAGATTTGAAGTGAATATAAGTCTTTAGGAAAGTTGATTTAAATTGAAATGAATATCAGTCTCTAAAAACTTTGAGGAAACCCTGATGAAACTTGACGTGAACACAAATCTAAAGAAAATCTAGTGGAATTCCAACTGAACATAGATCCGAAGAAATTTGAAGTGAATATAAACCTTAATATATTCTAAAGAAATACGAAGTGAACAAAAACCTTAAGAAATATGATGATATTTGAAGTGCATATAAGTCTTTAGAAAATGTGATGAGAATTGAAATGAAAATAAGTCTCTAGAAAATTTGAGGAAATCCTGATGAAACTTGACATGAACCTAAATCTAAAGAAAATCTGGTGGAATGCCAAGTGAACATAGATCTGATAAAATTTGAAGTGAATATAAACCTTAAGAAATTCTGAAGAAATACGAATTAAACATAAACCTTAAGAAATATGATGATATTTGAAGTTAATATAAGGCTTTAGAAAATGTGATGAAAATTGAAATGAATATAAGTCTCTACAAAATTTGAGTAAACCCTGATGAAACTTGACGTGAACATAAATGTTAAGAAAATAAGGTGGAATCTCAAGTGAAAATAGATCTGAAGAAATTTGAAGTGAATATAAACCTTAAGAAATTCTGAAGAAATACGAAGTGAACATAAACCTTAAGAAATATGATGATATTTGAAGTGAATATAAGTCTTTAAAAATGTGATGAAAATTGAAATGAATATAGGTCTCTAGAAAATCTGAGGAAAACCTGATGAAACTTGAATTGAACATAAATCTTAAAAAAATCTGGTGGAATCTCAAGTGAACATAAATCAGAAGAAATTGGATTCGAATATTAACCTTAAGAAATTCTGAAGAAATACGAAGCGAACATAAAACTTAAGAAATATGATTATATTTGAAGTGAATATAAGTCTTTAGAAAATGTGATTAAAATTGACATGAATATAGGTCTATAGAAAATTTGAGGAATCCCTGATGAAACATGACGTGAACATAAATCTTAAGAAAATCTGGTGGAATCTCAAGTGAACATGGATCTGAAGAAATTTGAAGTGAATATAAACCTTAAGAAATTTTGAAGAAACAGAAGTGAACATAAATCTTAAGAAATATAATAATATTTGAAGTGAATATAAGTCTTTAGAAAAGGTGATGAAAATTGAAATGAATATAAGTCTCTAGAAAATTTGAGGAAACCCTAATGAAACTTGACGTGAACATAACTTTAAAGAAAATCTGGTGGAATTCCAAGTTAACATAGATCTGAAGATATTTGAAGTGAATATAAACCTTAAGAAATTCTGAAGAAATACGAAGTGAACATAAACCTTATGATATATTATGATATTTGAAGTGAATATAAGGCTTTAGAAAATGTGATGAAAATTGAAATGAATATAAGTCTCTTGAAAATTTTAGGAAACCCTGATGAAACTTGACGTGAACTTAAATCTTAAGAAAATAAGGTGGAATCTCAAGTGAATATATATCTGAAGAAATTTGAAGTGAATATAAACCTTAAGAAATTCTGAAGAAATACGAAGTGAACATAAACCTTAAGAAATATAATGATATTTGAAGTGAATATAACTCTTTAGAAAAGGTGATGAAAATTGAAAAGAATATAAGTCACTAGAAAATTTGAGGAAACCCTGACGAAACTTGACGTAAACATAAATCTAAAGAATATCTGGTGGAATCTCAAGTAAACATAGATCTGAAGAAATTTGAAGTGATTATGAAGCTTAAGAAATTTTGAAGAAATACGAAGTGAATATAAACCTTAAGAAATGTGATAATATTTGTAGTGAATATAAGTCTTTAGAAAAGCTGATGAAAATTGAAATGAATATATGTCTCTAGAAAATTTGAGGAAAACCTGACGAAACATGACGTGAACATAAATCTTAAGAAAATCTAGTGGAATCTCAAGTGAACATAGATCTGAAGAAATTTGAAGTGATTATAAAGCTTTAGAAATTTTGAAGAAATACGAAGTGAACATAAACCTTAAGAAATATGATGATATTTGTAGTGAACATAAGTCTTTAGAAAATATGATGAAAATTGAAATACATATATGTCTCTAGAAAATTTGATGAAAGCCTGATGAAACTTGACGTGAACATAAATCTAAAGAATATCTGGTGGAATCTCAAGTAAACATAGATCTGAAGAAATTTGAAGTGAATATAAAGCTTAAGAAATCTTGAAGAAATACGAAGTGAACATAAACCATAAGAAATACAATGATATTTGAAGTGAATATAAGTCTCTAGAAAATGTGATGAAAATTGAAATAATTATATGTCTCTAGAAAATTTGAGGAAAACCTGATGAAACTTGACGTGAACATAAATCTAAAGAAAACTGGTGGAATGCAAAGTGAACATAGATCTGAAGAAATTTGAAGTGAATATAAACCTTAAGAAACTCTGAAGAAATACGAAGTGAACATAAACCTTAAGAAATATGATGATATTTAAGGTGAATAAAAGTCTTTAGAAAATGTGATGAAGATTGAAATGAATATAAGTTTCTAGAAAATTTGAGGAAACCCTGATGAAACTTTACGTGAACATAAATCTAAAGAAAATCTGGTGGAATGTCAAGTGAACATAGATCTGAGAAAATCTGAAGTGAACATAAACCTTCAGAAATTCTTAAGAAATACGAGGTGAACATAAAGCTTAAGAAATATGATGATATTTGAAGTGAATATAAGTCTTAAGAAAATGTGATGAAAATTGAAATGAATATAAGTCTCTAGAAAATTTGAGGAAACCCTAATGAAACTTGACGTGAACATAAATCTTAAGAAAATATGGTGGGATCTCAAGTGAACATAGATCTAAAGAAATTTAAAGTGAATATTAACCTTAAGAAATTCTGAAGAAATACAAAGCGATAATAAACTTTAAGAAATATGATTATATTTGAAGTGAATATAAGTCTTTAGAAAATGTGATGAAAATTGAAATGAATATAAATCTCTAGAAAATTTGAGGAAACCCTGATGAAACTTGACTTGAACATAAATCTTAAGAAAATCTTGTGGTATGTCAAATGAACATAGATCTGAAGAAATTTAAAGTGAATATAAACCTTAAGAAATTCTTAAGAAATACGAAGTTAACACAAAACTTAAGAAATATGATGATATTTTAAGTGAATATAACTCTTTAGAAAATGTAATGAAAATTGAAATGATTATAAGTCTCTAGAAAATTTGAGGAAAACCAGATGAAACGTGACGTGAAAATAAATCTTAAGAAAATCTGGTGGAATCTCAAGTGAACATAGATCTGATGAAATTTGAAGTGAATATAAACCTTATAAAATTCTGAAGAAAGACGAAGTGAAGTTAAAACTTAAGAAATATGATGATATTTGAAGTGAATATAAGTCTTTAGAAAAGGTGATGAAAATTAAAATGATTATAAGTCTCTAGAAAATTTGAGGAAACCCTGATGAAACTTGACGTGAACATAAATGTAGAGAATATCTGGTGGAATCTCAAGTAAACATAGATCGGAAGAAATTTGAAGTGAATATAAAGCTTAAGAAATCTTGAAAAAATACGAAGCAAACATAAACCTTAAGAAATATGATGATATTTGAAGTGAATATAAGTCTTTAGAAAATGTGATGAAAATTGAAATAAATATATGTCTCTAGAAAATTTGAGGAAACCCTAGTGAAACTTGACGTGAACATAAATCTTAAGAAAATCTGGTGGAATGTCAAATGAACATAGATATGAAGAAATTTGAAGTGAATATAAGCCTTAAGAAATTCTGAAGAAATACGAAGTTAACATAAAGCTTAAGAAATATGATGACATTTGAAGTGAATATAAGTCTTTAGAAAATGTGATGAAAATTGAAATGAATATAAGTCTCTAGAAAATTTGAGGAAAACCTGATGAAACTTGACGTGAACATAAATCTTAAGAAAACCTGGTGGAATCTCAAGTGAACATAGAATTGAAGAAATTTGAAGTGAATATAAACCTTAAGAATTTCTAAAGAAAAACGAAGTGAACATAAACCTTAAGAAATATGATGATATTTGAAGTGAATATAATTCTTTAGAAAATGTGATGAAAATTGAAATAAATATATGTCTCTAGAAAATTTGAGGAAAACCTGATGAAACATGACAAGAACATAAATCTTAAGAAAATCTAGTGGAATCTCAAGTGAACATAGATGTGAAGAAATTTGAAGTGAATATAAACCTTAACAAATTCTGAAGAAATACGAAGTGAACATAAACCTTAAGAAATATGATGATATTTTAAGTGAATATAAGTCTTTAGAAAATGTGATTAAAATTGAAATGAATATATGTCTATTGAAAATTTGAGGAATTCCTGATGAAACTTGACGTGAACATAAATCTTAAGAAAATCTGGTGGAAGCTCAAGCCAACATTGATCTGAAGAAATTCGAAGTGAATATAAACCTTAAGAATTCTGAAGAAATAGAAGTGAACATAAATCCTAAGAAATATAACAATATTTGAAGTGAATATAAGTCTTTAGAAAAGGTGATGAAAATTGAAACGAATATAAGTCTCTAGAAAATTTGAGGAAACCCTAATGAAACTTGACGTGAACAAAAATCTAAAAACATCTGGTGGAATTCCAAGTTAACATAGATCTGAAGATATTTGAAGTGAATATAAACCTTAAGAAATTCTGAAGCAATACGAAGTGAACATAAACCTTAAGATATATTATGATATTTGAAGTGAATATAAGGCTTTAGAAAAGGTGATGAAAATTAAAATGAATATAAGTCTCTAGAAAATTTGAGGAAACCCTGACGAAACATGACGTGAACATAAATCTAAAGAATATCTGTTGGAATCTCAAGTAAACATAGATCTGAAGGAATTTGAAGTGAATATAAAGCTTTAGAAATTTTGAAGAAATACGAAGTGAGCATAAACCTTAAGAAATATGATGATATTTGTAGTGAATATAAGTCTTTAGAAAAGGTGATGAAAATTGAAATGAATATAAGTCTCTAGAAAATTTGATGAAAGCCTGATGAAACTTGACGTGAACAAAAATCTAAAGAATATCTGGTGGAATCTCAAATATACATAGATCTGAAGAAATTTCTTAAGTGAATATATACCTTAAGAAATTTTGAAGAAATACGAAGTGAACATAAACCTTAAGAAATATGATGATATTTGAAGTGAATATAAGTCTTTAGAAAATTTGATGAAAATTGAAAAGAATATAAGTCTCTAGAAAATTTGAGGAAAACCTGATGATACTTAACCTGAACATAAATCTAAAGAAAATCTGGTGCAATGCCAAGTTTACATAGATCTGAGGAAATTTGAAGTGAATATAAACCTTACAAAATTCTGAAGAAATAGGAAGTGAACATAAACCTTAAGAAATATGATGATATTTTAAGTGAATATAAGTCTTTAGAAAACGTGATGAAAATTGAAATGAATATAAGTCTCTAGAAAATTTGAGGAAACCCTGATGAAACTTGACGTGAACATATATCTAAAGAAAATCCGGTGGAATGCCAAGTGAACATAGAACTGAGGAAATTTGAAGTGAATAAAAACCTTAAGAAATTCTGAAGAAATACGAAGTGAACATAAACGTGAAGAAATATGATGATATTTGAAGTGAATATAAGTCTTAAGAAAATGTGATGAAAATTGAAAAGAATATAAGTCTCTAGAAAATTTGAGGAAAACCTGATGATACTTGACGTGAACATAAATCTTAAGAAAATGTGGTGGAATCTCAAGTAAACATAAATCTGAAGAAATTTCTTAAGTGAATATATACCTTAAGAAATTTTGAAGAAATACGAAGTGAACATAAACCTTAAGAAATATGATAATATTTGAAGTGAATATAAGTCTTTAGAAAATGTGATGGAAATTGAAATGAATATAAGTCTCTAGAAAACTTGAGGAAAACTGATGAAACGTGACATGAACATAAATCTTAAGAAAATCTGGTGGAATCTCAAGTGAACATAGATCTGAAGAAATTTGAAGTGAATATAAACCTTAAGAAATTCTGAAGAAATACGAAGTAAACATAAACTTTAAGAAATATGATGATATTTGAAGCGAATATAAGTCTTTACAAAAGGTGATGAAAATTTAAATGAATATAAGTCTCTAGAAAATTTGAGGAAACCCTTATGAAACTTCACGTGAACATAAATCTAAAGAAAATCTGGTGCAATGCCAAGTTAACATAAATCTGAGGAAATTTGAAGTGAATATAAAACTTACAAAATTCTGAAGAAATAGGAAGTGAACATAAACCTTAAGAAATATGATGATATTTTAAGTGAATATAAGTCTTTAGAAAACGTGATGAAAATTGAAATGAATACAAGTCTCTAGAAAATTTGAGGAAACCCTGATGAAACTTGACGTGAACATATATCTAAAGAAAATCCGGTGGAATGCCAAGTGAACATAGAACTGAGGAAATTTGAAGTGAATATAAACCTTAAGAAATTCTGAAGAAATACGAAATGAACATAAACCTGAAGAAATATGATGATATTTGAAGTGAATATAAGTCTTAAGAAAATGTGATGAAAATTAAAAAGAATATAAGTCTCTAGAAAATTTGAGGAAAACCTGATGATACTTGACGTGAACATAAATCTTAAGAAAATGTGGTGGAATCTCAAGTAAACACATAAATCTGAAGAAATTTCTTAAGCGAATATATACCTTAAGAAATTTTTAAGAAATACGAAGTGAACATAAACCTTAAGAAATATGTTGATATTTGAAGTGAATATAAGTCTTTAGAAAAGGTGATGAAAATTGAAATGAATATAAGTCTCTAGAAAATTTGAGGAAAACCTGATGATCCTTTATGTGAACATAAATCTTAAGAAAATATGGTGGAATCTCATGTAAACATAAATCTGAAGAAATTTGAATTAAATATATACCATAAGATATTCTGAAGAAATACGAAGTGAACATAAACTATAAGAAATATGATGATATTTGAAGCGAATATAAGTCTTTTGAAAATGTGATGATAATTGATATGAATATAAGTCTCTAGAAAATTTGAGGAAACCCTGATGAAACTTTACGTGAACATAAATCTAAAGAAAATCTGGTGGAATGCCAAGCGAACATAGATCTGAGGAAATTTGAAGTGAATATAAACCTTAAGAAATTCTGAAGAAATACGAAGTGAACATAAACCTTAAGAAATATGATGATATTTGAAGTGAATCTAATTCTTTAGAAAAGGTGATGAAAATTGAAATGAATATATGTCTTTAGAAAATATGAGGAAACCCTGATGAAACTTGACGTGAACATAAGTCTAAAGAAAATCTGGTGGAATTCAGAGTGCACATAGATCTAAAGAAATTTGAAGTGAATAAAAACCTTAAGAAATTCTGAAGAAATACGAAGTGAACATAAACCTTAAGAAATATGATGATATTTGAAGTGAATATAAGTCTTTAGAAAATGTGATGAAAATTGAAAAGAATATAAGTCTCTAGAAAATTTGAGGAAAACCTGATGAAGCTTGACGTGCACATAAATCTTAAGAAAATCTGGTGGAATCTCAAGTAAACATAAATCTGAAGAAATTTGAAGTGAATATAAACCTTTAGAAATTTTGAGAAATACGAAGTGAACATAAACCTTAAGAAATATGATGATATTTAAAGTTAATTTAAGTCTCTAGAAAATGTGATGAAAATTGAAATAAATATATGTCTCTAGAAACTTTAAGGAAAAACCCTGATGAAACTTGACGTGAACATAAATCTTAAGAAAATATTGTTGAATCTCAAGTGAAGATAGATCTGAAGAAATTTGAAGTGAATATAAACCTTAAGAAATTCTGAAGAAATACGAAGTAAACATAAACTTTAAGAAATATGATGATATTTGAAGCGAATATAAGTCTTTAGAAAATGTGATGAAAATTGAAATGAATATAAGTCTCTATAAAATTTGAGGAAACCCTTATGAAACTTGACGTGAACATAAATCTAAAAAAAATCTGGTGGAATCTCAAGTGAACATAGATCTGAAGAAATTTGAAGTGAATATAAACCTTAAGAAAATCTAATGAAATACGAAGTGAACATAAACCTTAAGAAATATGATGATATTTGAAGTGAATATAAGTCTTTAGAAAAGTGATGAAAATTGAAATGAATATAAGTCTCTAGAAAATTTGAGGAAACCCAGATGAAACTTGACGTGAACATAAATCTTAAGAAAATCTGTTGGAATGTCAAGTGAACATAGATCAGAAGAAATTTGAAGTGAATACAAACGTTAAGAAATTGTGAAGAAATACGAAGTAAGCATAAACCTTAAGAAATATGATGATATTTAAAGTGAATATAAGTCTTTAGAAAAGGTGATGAAAATTGAAATGAATATAAGTCTCTAGAAAATTTGAGGAAAACCTGATGAAGCTTGACGTGAACATAAATCTTCAGAAAATCTGGTGGAATCTCACCTGAACATAAATCTGAAGAAACTTGAAGTGAATATAAACCTTAAAAAATTCAGAATAAATACGAAGTGAACATAAACCTTAAGAAATATGATGATATTTTAAGTGAATATAAGTGTTTAGAAAATGTGAAGAAAATTGAAATGAATATAAGTCTCTTGAAAATTTGAGGAAAACTGATGAAACTTGACGTGAACATAAATCTTAAGAAAATCTGGTGGAATCTTAAGTGAACATAGATCTGAAGAAATTGGAAGTGAATAAAAACCTTAAGAAATTCTGAAGAAATGCGAAGTGAACATTAACCTCAAGAAATATGATGATATTTGAAGTGAATATAAGTCTTTAGAAAATGTTATGAAAATTGAAATGAATATAAGTCTCTAGAAAATTTGATGAAAAACTAATGAATCTTGACGTGAACATAAATCTAAAGAAAATCTGGTGGAATGCCAAGTGAACATAGATCTAAAAAAATTTGAAGTGAATATAAACCTTAAGAAATTCTGAAGAAATACGAATTGAACATAAACCTTAAGAAATATGATGATATTTGAAGTGAATATAAGTCTTTAGAATATGTGATGAAAATTGAAATGAATATAAGTTTCAAGAAAATTTGAGGAAAACCTGATGAAACTTGACGTGAACATAAATCTTAAGAAAATTTAGTGGAATCTCAAGTGAACATAGATATGAAGAAATTTGAAGTGAATATAAAACTTAAGAAATTATGAAGAAATATGAATTGAACATAAACCTTAAGAAATATGATTATATTTGAAGTGAATATAAGTCTTTAGAAAATGTGATGAAAATTGAAATGAATATAAGTCTGTAGAAAATTTGATGAAAAACTAATTAAACTTGACGTGAACATAAACCTTAATAAAATCTGGTGGAATCTAAAGTGAACATAGATCTGAAGAAAATTGAAGTGAATATAAACCTTAAAATATTCTGAATAAATACGAAGTGAACATAAACCTTAAGAAATATGATGACATTTGAAGTGAATGTAAGTCTTTAGAAAATGTGATGAAAATTGAAATGAATATAAGTCTCTAGAAAATTTGAGGAAACACTGATGAAACTTGACGTGAATATAAATCTAAAGAAAATCTGGTGGACTGCCAAGTGAACATAGATCTGAAGAAATTTGAAGTGAAAATAAACCCTACGAAATTCTGAAGAAATACGAAGTGAACATAAACCTTAAGAAATATGATGATATTTGAAGTGAATATAAGTCTTTAGAAAATGTGATGAAAATTGAAATGAATATAAGTCTGTAGAAAATTTGATGAAAAACTAACGAAACTTGATGTGAACATAAATCTAAAGAAAATCTGGTGGAATGCCAAGTGAACATAGATCTAAAAAAATTTGAAGTGAATATAAACCTTAAGAAATTATGAATAAATACGAAGTGAACATAAACCTTAAGAAATATGATGATATTTGAAGTGAATATAAGTCTTTAGAAGATGTGATGAAAATTGAAATGAATATAAGTCTCTAGAAAATTTAGGGAAAACCTGATGAAACTTGACGTGAACATAAATCTTAAGAATATCTGGTGGAATCTCAAGTGAACATAGATCTGAAGAAAATTAAAGTGAATATAACCCTTAAAAAATTCTGAAGAAATACGAATGGTGAACATAAACCTTAAGAAATATGATGACATTTGAAGTGAATAGAAGTCTTTAGAAAATGTGATGAAAATTTAAATGAATATAAGTCTCTAGAAAATTTGAGGAAACCCATATGAAACTTGACGTGAACATAAATCTAAAGAAAATCTGGTGGAATTCCAAGTGAACATAGATCTGAAGAAATTTGAAGTGAATATAAACCTTACATAATTCTGAAGAAATACGTAGTGAACATAAACCTTAAGAAATATGATGATATTTGAAGTGAATATAAGTCTTTAGAAGATGTGATGAAAATTGAAAGGAATATAAGACTCTAGAAAATTTAAGGGAAACCTGATGAAACTTGACGTGAACATAAATCTTAAGAAAACTGTGGAATCTATGAACATAGATCCAAGAAATTGAAGTGAATATAAACCTAAAAATCAAGAAATCAAGTGAACATAAACCTTAAGAAATATGATGATATTTGAAGTGAATAAGTCTTAGAAAATGTGATGAAAATTGAAATGAATATAAGTCTCTAGAAAATTTGAGGAAAACCTGAAGAAACTTGAGGTGAACATAAATCTTTGCAAAATCTGGTGGAATCTCAAGTAAACATAGATCTGTAGAAATTTGAAGTGAATCAAAACATTAAGAAATTCTGATGAAATACGAATTGAACATAAACCTTAAGAACTATGATAAGATTTGAAGTGAATATAAGTCTTTAAAAAATGTGATGAAAATTGAAATAAATAAAAGTTTCTAGAAAATTTGAGGAAAACCTGATATAACTTGACGTGAACATAAATCTTAAGAAAATCTGGTGGAATCTCAAGTGAACATAGATATGAAGAAATTTGAAGTGAATATAAACCATAAGAAATTATGAAGAAATACAAAGTGAACATAAACCTTAAGAAATATGATTATATTTGAAGTGAATATAATTCTTTAGATAAGGTGATGAAAATTGAAATGAATATAAGTCTGTAGAAAATTTGATGAAAAACTAATGAATCTTGACGTGAACATAAATCTAAAGAAAATCTGGTAGAATGCCAACTTAACATAGATCTAAAAAAATTTGAAGTGAATATAAACGTTAAGAAATTCTTAAGAAATACGAAATGAACATAAACCTTAAGAAATATGATGATATTTGAAGTGAATGTAAGTCTTTAGAAAATGTGATGAAAATTGAAATGAATATAAGTCTCTAGAAAATTTTAAGAAAACCTGATGAAACTTGACGTGAACATAAATCTTAACAAATTCTGGTTGAATCTCAACTGAACATAGATCTGAAGAAATATGAAGTGAATATAAACCTTACGAAATTCTGAAGAAATAGGAAGTGAACATAAACCTTAAAAAATATGATGATATTTAAAGTGAATATAAGTGTTTACAAAAGGTGATGAAAATTGAAATGAATACTCTAGAAAATTTGAGTAAACCCTGATGAAACTTGACGTGAACATAAATCTAAAGAATATCTGGTGGAATGCCAAGTGAACATAGATCTGAAGAAATTTGAAGTGAATATAAACCTTACGAAATTCTGAAGAAATACGAAGTGAACATAAACCTTAAGAAATATGATGATATTTGAAGTGAATATAAGTCTTTAGAAATGTGATGAAAATTGAAATGAATATAAGTCCTCAGAAAATTTGATGAAAAACTATGAAATTGACGGAATATAAATCTAAAGAAAATCGTGGAATGCCAAGAAATAGATCTAAAGAATTGAAGTGAATATAAACCTTAAGAAATATGAAGAAATAATGAACATAAACCTTAAGAAATATGATGATATTGAAGTGAATAAGTCTTAGAAATGTGATGAAATTGAAATGAATATAAGTTTCTAGAAAATTTGAGGAAAACCTCGATGAAACATGACGTGAACATAAATCTTAAGAAAATCGTGGAATCTCAAGTGAATATAGATCCAAGAAGTGAATATAAACCTAAGAAATCAAGAAATACGAATGAATATAACTTAAGAAATATGATGATATTTAGTGAATATAAGTCTTAAAGATGTGATGAAATTGAAATGAATATAAGTCTCGAAAATTTAGGAAAACCTGATGAAACTTGACGGAACATAAATCTTAAGAGAATATGGTGGAATCTCAATGAACATAGATCCAAGAAAATCAAGTGAATATAAACCTTAAAAATTCTCAAGAAAATGGTGAACATAAACCTTAAGAAATATGATGATATTTGAAGTGAATATAAGTCTTTAGAAAATGTGATGAAAATTGAAATGAATATAAGTCTCTAGAAAATTTGAGGATAACCTGAAGAAACTTGACGTGAACATAAGTCTTACCAAAATCTGGTGGAATCTTAAGTAAACATAAATCTGTAGAAATTTGAAGTGAATAAAAACCTTAAGAAATTCTGATGAAATACGAATTGAACACAAACCTTTAGAAATATGATGATATTTGAAGTGAACATAAGTCTTTTGAAAATGTGATGAAAATTGAAATGAATATAAGTTTCTAGAAAATTTGAGGAAAACCTTATATAACTTGACGTGAACATAAATCTTAAGAAAATCTGGTGGAATCTCAAGTGAACATAGATATGAAGAAATTTGAAGTGAATATAAACCTTAAGAAATTATGAAGAAATATGAAGTGAACATAAACCTTAAGAAATATGATTATATTTGAAGTGAATATAAGTCTTTAGATAAGGTGATGAAAATTGAAATGAATATAAGTCTCTAGAAAATTTGAGGAAACACTGATGAAACTTGACGTGAATATAAATCTAAAGAAAATCTGGTGGAATGCCAAGTGAACATAGATCCGAAGAAATTTGAAGTGAAAATAAACCTAGAAATTCAAGTGAACATAAACCTTAAGAAATATGATGATATTTGAAGTGAATATAAGTCTTAGAAAATGTGATGAAAATTGAAATGAATATAAGTCTCAGAGAAAATTTGATGAAAACTAATAAACTTGATGTAAATAAATCCAAAGAAAACTGTGGAATCTCATGAACATAGATCTAAAAATTGAAGTGAATATAAACCTTAAGAAATTTCAAGAAATACAGTGAACATAAACCTTAAGAAATATGATGATATTTGAAGTGAATGTAAGTCTTTAGAAAATGTGATGAAAATTGAAATGGATATAAGTCTCTAGAAAATTTGAGGAAAACCTGATGAAACTTGACGTGAACATAAATTTTAAGAAAATCTGGTTGAATCTCAACTGAACATAGATCCGTAGAAATATGAAGTGAATATAAACCTTAAGAAATTCTGAAGAAATACGAAGTGAACATAAACCTTAAGAAATATGATAATATTTGAAGTGAATATAAGTCTTTAGAAGATGTGATGAAAATTGAAATGAATATAACTCTCTGGAAAATTTAGGGAAAACCTGATGAAACATGACGTGAACATAAATCTTAAGAAAACCTGATGGAATCTCAAGTGAACAAAGATCCGAAGAAAATTAAAGTGAATATAACCTTTAAAAAATTCGGAAGAAATACGAAGTGAACATAAACCTTAAGAAATATGATGATATTTGAAGTGAATATAATTCTTTAGAAAATGTGATGAAAATTTAAATGAATATAAGTCTCTAGAAAATTTGAGGAAACCCTTATGAAACTTGACGTGAACATAAATCTAAAGAATGGTTGAATGTCAAGTGAACATAGATCTGAGGAAATTTGAAGTGAATATACACCTTACGAAATTCTGAAGAAATAGGAAGTGAACAAAAACCTTAAGAAACATGATAATATTTAAAGTGAATATAAGTCTTTTGAAGAGGTGATGAAAATTGAAATGAATATAAGTCTCTAGAAAATTTGAGTAAACCCTGATGAAACTTGACGTGAACATAAATCTAAAGAAAATCTGGTGGAATGCCAAGTGAACATAGATCTGAAGAAATTTGAAGTGAATATAAACCTTACAAAATTCTGAAGAAATACGATGTGAACATAAACCTTAAGAAATATGATGATATTTGAAGTGAATATAAGTCCTTAGAAAATGTGATGAAAATTGAAATGAATATAAGTCTGTAGAAAATTTGATGAAAAACTAATGAAACTTGACGTGAACATAAATCTAAAGAAAATCTGGTGGAATGCCAAGTGAACATAGATCTAAATAAATTTGAAGTGAATATAAACCTTAAGAAATTATGAATAAATACGAAGTGAACATAAACCTTAAGAAATATGATGATATTTGAAGTGAATGTAAGTCTTTAGAAAATGTGATGAAAATGGAAATGAATTTAAGTTTCTAGAAAATTTGAGGAAAACCTGATGAAACTTGACGTGAACATAAATGTTAAGAAAATCTGGTGGAATCTCAAGTGAACATTGATCTGAAGAAATATGAAGTAAATATAAACCTTAAGAAATTCTGAAGAAATACGAAGTGAACATTAACCTTAAGAAATATGATGATATTTTATGAATATGTCTTTAGAAGTGATGAAATTGAAATGAATATAAGTCTCTTGAAAATTTAGGAAAACTCGATGAAACTTGACGTGAAATAAATCTTAAAAACTGTGGAATCTCAAGTGAACATAGATCACGAAAATTAAAGTGAATATAACTCAAAATTTTCAAGAATACGAAGTGAACATAAACTTAAGAAATAATGATATTTCATGAATATAAGTCTTAGAAAATGTGATGAAGATTGAAATGAATATAAGTCTCTAGAAAATTTGAGGAAACCCTTATGAAACTTGACGGAACATAAATCTTAAGAAAACTGTGAATGTCAAGTGAACATAGATCGAAGAAATTTGTGAATATAAACCTAAGAATTTCAAGAAATAGGAAGTGAACATAAACCTTAAGAAATATGATGATATTTGAAGTGAATATAAGTCTTAGAAAATGTGATGAAAATTGAAATGAATATAAGTCTCTCAGAAAATTTGAGTAAACCTCATGAAACTTCACGTGAACATAAATCTAAAGAAAATCTGGAATGCAAAGTGAATATAGATCCGAAGAAATTTGAAGTGAATATAAACCTTAAGAAATTTAAGAATAAGGAATCATAAACCTTAAATATGATGATATTTGAAGTGAAAATAAGTCTTTAGAAAATGATGAAAATTGAAATGAATATAAGTCTCTAGAAAATTTGATGAAAACTAATGAAACTTGAATGAACATAAATCTAAAGAAAACTGTGGAATCCAAATAGATCTAAATAAATTTGAAGTGAATATAAAGCTTAAGAAATTATGAATAAATACGACGTGAACTTAAACCTTAAGAAATATGATGATATTTGAAGTGAATGTAAGTCTTTAGAAAATGTGATGAAAATGGAAATGAATTGAAGTTTCTAGAAAATTTGAGGAAAACCTGATGAAACTTGACGTGAACATAAATCTTAAGAAAATCTGGTGGAATCTCAACTGATCATTGATCTGAAGAAATATGAGTGAATATAAACCTTAAGAAATTCTGAAGAAATACGAAGTGAACATTAACCTTAAGAAATATGATGATATTTTAAGTGAATATAAGTCTTTAGAAGATGTGATGAAAATTGAAATGAATATAAGTCTCTTGAAAATTTAGGGAAAACCTGATTAAACTTTACGTGAACATAAATCTTAAGAAAATCTGGTGAATCTCAAGTGAACATAGATCTGACGAAATTAAAGTGAATATAACCCTTAAAAAATTCTGAAGAAATACAAAGTGAACATAAACCTTAAGAAATATGATGATATTTGAAGTGAATATAAGTCTTTAGAAAATGTGATGAAAATTGAAATGAATATAAGTCTCTAGAAAATTTGAGGAAACCCTTATGAAACTTGACGTGAACATAAATCTAAAGAAAATCTGGTTGAATGTCAAGTGAACATAGATCAGAGGAAATTTGAAGTGAATATAAACCTTACGAAATTCTGAAGAAATAGGAAGTGAACATAAACCTTAAGAAATATGATGATATTTGAAGTGAATATAAGTCTTTAGAAAATGTGATGAAAATTGAAATGAATATAAGTCTCTAGAAAATTTGAGTAAACCCTGATGAAACTTGACGTGAACATAAATCTAAAGAAAATCTGATGGAATGCAAAGTGAACATAGATCTGACGAAATTTGAAGTGAATATAAACCTTACGAAATTCTTAAGAAATACGAAGTGAACGTATACCTTAATAAATAGGATGATATTTGAAGTGAATATAAGTCTTTAGAAAATGTGATGAAATTTGAAATGAATATAAGTCTGTAGAAAATTTGATGAAAAACTAACGAAACTTGATGTGAACATAAACCTTAAGAAATATGATGATATTTGAAGTGAATATAATTCTTTAGAAAATGTGATGAAAACTGAAATGAATATAAGTCTCTAGAAAATTTGAGGAAACCCTTATGAAACTTGACGTGAACATAAATCTAAAGAAAATCTGGTTGAATTTCAAGTGAACATAGATCTGAGGAAATTTGAGATGAATATAAACCTTACGAAATTCTGCAGAAATAGGAAGTGAACATAAACCTTAAGAAATATGATGATATTTAAAGTGAATATAAGTCTTTAGAAAAGGTGATGAAAATTGAAATGAATATAAGTCTGTAGAAAATTTGATGAAAAACTAATGAAACTTGACGTGAACATAAATCTAAAGAAAATCTGGTGGAATGCCAAGTGAACATAGATCTAAACAAATTTGAAGTGAATATAAACCTTAAGAAATTCTGAAGAAATACGAAGTGAACATAAACCTTAAGAAATATGATGATATTTGAATTGAATGTAAGTCTTTGGAAAATGTGATGAAAATGGAAATGAATTTAAGTTTCTAGAAAATTTGAGGAAAACCTGATGAAACTTGACGTGAACATAAATCTTAAGAAAATATGGTGGAATCTAAAGTGAACATAGATCTGAAGAAAAATTAAGTGAATATAAACCTTAAAATATTCTGAATAAATACGAAGTGAACATAAATCGTAAGAAATACGATGATATTTGAAGTGAATATAAGTCTTTAGAAAATGTGATGAAAATTGAAATGAATATAACTCTCTAGAAAATTTGAGGAAAACCTGATGAAACTTGAAGTGGACATAAATCTTAAGAAAATCTGGTGGAATGTTAAGTGAACATAGATCTGAAGAAATTTTAAGTGAATATAAACCTTATGAAATTCTAAAGAAATACGAAGTGAACATAAACCTTAAGAAATATGATGATATTTGAAGTGAATATAAGTCTTTAGAAAATGTGATGAAAATTGAAATAAATATAAGTTTCTAGAAAATTTGAGGAAAACCTGATGAAACTTGACGTGAACATAAATCTTAAGAAAATCTGGTGGAATCACAAGTGAACATAGAACTGAAGAAATTTTAAGTGAATATAAACCTTAAGAAATTCTGAAGAAATATGAAGTGAACATAAACCTTAAGAAATATGATTATATTTAAATTAAATATAAGTCTTTAGAAAAGGTGATGAAAATTGAAATGAATATAAGTCTCTAGAAAATTTGAGGAAACATTGATGAAACTTGACGTGAATATAAATCTAAAAAAAATCTGGTGGAATGCCAAGTGTATATAGATCTGAAGAAATTTGAAGTGAAAATAAAGCCTACGAAATTCTGAAGAAATACAAAGTGAACATAAACCTTAAGAAATATGATGATATTTGAAGTGAATATAAGTCTTTAGAAAATGTGATGAAAATTGAAATGAATATAAGTCTTTAGAAAATTTGATGAAAAACTAATGAAACTTGACGTGAACATAAATCTAAAGAAAATCTGATGGAATGCCAAGTGAACATAGATCTAAAAAAATTTGAAGTGAATATAAACCTTAAGAAATTCTAAAGAAATACGAATTGAACATAAACCTTAAGGCATATGATGATATTTGAACTGAATGTAAGTCTTTAGAAAATGTGATGAAAATTGAAATGAATATAAGTCTCTAGAAAATTTGAGGAAAACCTGATGAAACTTGACGTGAACATAAATCTTAAGAAAATCTTGTGGAATCTAAAGTGAACATAGATCTGAAGAAAATTGAAGTGAATATAAACCTTAAAATATTCTGAAGAAAGACGAAGTGACCATAAACCTTAAGAAATATGATGATATTTGAAGTGAATATAAGTCTTTAGAAAATGTGATGAAAATTTAAATGAATATAAGTCTCTAGAAAATTTAGGGAAAACCTGATGAAACTTGACGTGAACATAAATCTTAAGAAAACTGTGAATCTCATGAACATAGATCCAAGAAAATAAGTGAATATAACCCTTAAAAAATTCTGAAGAATACAAAGTGAACATAAACCTTAAGGAATATGATGATATTTGAATTGAATATAAGTCTTTAGAAAATGTGATGAAAATTGAAATAAATATAAGTCTCTAGAAAATTGGAGGAAACCCTTATGAAACTTGACGTGAACATAAATCTAAAAAAAATCTGGTGGAATGCCAAGTGAACATAGATCTGAGGAAATTTGAAGTGCATATAAACCTTACGAAATTCTGAAGAAATATGAAGTGAACATAAACATTAAGAAATATGATGATATTTAAAGTGAATATAAGTCTTTAGAAAAGGTGATGAAAATTGAAATGAATATAAGTGTCTAGAAAATTTGAGGAAACCCTGATGAAACTTGACATGAACATAAATCTAAAGAAAATCTGGTGGAATGCCAAGTGAACATAGATCTGAGGAAATTTGAAGTGAATATAAACATTAAGAAATTCTAAAGACATACGAGGTGAACATAAACCTTAAGAAATATGATGAAATTTGAAGTGAATATAAGTCTTTACAAAATGTGATGAAAATTGAAATGAATATAAGTCTCTAGAAAATTTGAGGAAACCCTGATGAAACTTGACATGAACATAAATCTAAAGAAAATCTGGTGGAATGCCAAGTGAACATAGATCTGAGGAAATTTGAAGTGAATTTAAACCTTAAGAAATTCTTAAGAAATACGAAGTGAACATAAACCTTAAGAAATATGATGAAATTTGAAGTGAATATAAGTCGTTAGAAAATGTGATGAAAATTGAAATGAATATAAGTCTCTAGAAAATTTGATGAAAAACTAATGAAACTTGACGTGAACATAAATCTAAAGAAAATCTGGTGGAATGCCCAATGAACATAGATCTAAAAAAATTTGAAGTGAATATAAACCTTAAGAAATTCTGAAAAAATAAGAAGTGAACATAAACCTTAAGAAATATGATGATATTGGAAGTGAATACAAGTCTTTAGAAAAGGTGATGAAAATTGAAATTAATATAAGTCTCTAGAGAATTTGAGGAAACTCTGATGAAACTTAACGTGAATATAAATCTAATGAAAATCTGGTGCAACGCCAAGTGAACATAGATCTGAAGAAATTTGAAGTGAATATAAACCTTAAGAAATTCTGAAGAAATACGAAGTGAACATAAACCTTGAGAAATATGATGATATTTGAAGTGAATATAAGACTTTAGAAAATGTGATGAAAATTGAAATGAATATAAGTCTCTAGAAATTTTGACGAAACCCTGATGAAACTTGACGTGAACATACATCTTATGTAAATCTAGTGGAATCTCAAGTGAACATAGATCTTAAGAAATTTGAAGTGAATATAAACCTTATGAAATTCTGAAGAAATATAAAGTGAACATAAACCTTAAGAAATATGATGATATTTAAAGTGAATATAAGTCTTTAGAAAATGTGATGAAAATTGAAATAAATATAAGTCTCTAGAAAATTTGAGGAAAACCAGATGAAACTTGACGTGAACATAAATCTAAAGAAATTATGGTGGAATGCCAAGTGAACATAGATCTAAAAAATTGAATAAACCTTAAGAAATCAAGAAATACGGAGGAATATAAACCTTGTTAGTGTTTTAAGTTGGCAGAAATTTTGGTAAACCAGGCTATGGTAATAAGCTTGATAAAATGTCTGCGACATCTGGTGAGATTGAAGATAAACCTACTTGACAAGGATGTTTGGCATAGCTCGGGACGGAAGCAATTGTTGCACTGAAATTCCGCAGGTTTGATTGATGTCATACCGTATGTCATGACATCCTCATGTGACATTCTGCTCGCAACTGCTTTTCCCGATATTTTTCGTGAAGTTTGTCGAGCTACTTTATTATGTTTTTCATTATTGATAGATGCTCACGGATGTTAGGTTAATCTTAGAAACCTAAATTAGTTGTTGAAAGACCATGTTTTTAGGATTAATTAAGTGAACCCGCTATTATTATGAAGCCCAAACCGAAGATTCTGGATCGCCTTATATAGGAATAGAACCCTTACTTGTTGCCGCGCCCGTATGTATCAAGATTTAGCGTGTTGTATTTTGTGTAATTTGTTTCTTCAGAAGCCAAGCAATTATCAATTGATAAGTGCCTTTGACTAGGATTTGATTGTGGGTAGTTTATCACCAAAGCTTTGAAGCACGAGTGTTTTGTCTCGATTAAAGCTTTGTACAAATCAAGATAGGTATCATGTGTCTTCACAATTCAATTAAACATAGTTGATATCATCAGTGATTGAGGGGAGTGAGAACTCAGGTCTACAGGACTTAGATTGAAGGTAATTGTAGGTCTTAAGTGGCAGGCCGTTGGCTCCTCAATTAATTATACTATAGGAATTTCCCCCAAGTTTGGTAGCTCCCTGATGTAGGTGTAGTTAATAACGAATCGTAAACAATTTATTGTGTTCTTTACAAGGTTTGAATTTACGTGAATTGTTAACAGAGTGTCGACATCGGTCATAACATTCTTTCAGACATCAATGATCACGCCAGAATTTAATCACACGAGTGCACCCTACCGTTATTTCTAGGTGTGATCTGTGATAAAAGTTTCGCGTGAATGGATATAAGGAGGACGAGGTAGACCACCCATAATCGATGGATCTAATTATGATTACCGGAAACCTCGGGATAAGGTTTTGAGGTCACGGATATTAAAGCTTCGAGAGTCACGACAAAGGATGGAAACATCCCACCAAGTCGAGAAGGATGGAACTCTCTTGAAACCGAGGAAGAATGGAACAAGAAGAAGAGGAGCAGCACTAGGGAACTTCCTAAAGCATTAATGCCTTATTCAATGGAATTGAGGTAAATATCTCGCATTAGTTCATCAATGAAGGCTGCTGATATTTGGGACACCAAAACTACCAGGACATCCAAGCGTAAGATGTCAAGACTTCGATGTCTACCACCAAATTTGAGAGAATTGAAGATGAAAGAAGATGAGACTATTCATGAGTTTCACATGAATATCTTGAGATTGCCAATACCTGTGAGCACTTGGTTAAAAGATGTCAAGAGAAGCCAGAGAAAGATTCTCGTCATCGCCTAAAAGGTTTGTAAATGAAAGTGACCGCTTATAGAGAAGCCTGTGATATCAGCACTTGAAGGTTGAAGAACTTGTTGATCTCTCCACTTTGAGATGGGAATTAGTGAATTGTTGATGAAGAACAAGAGCATAGCACTTGTATCCAACTCAAGAGAGACAAGGAAGATGATGAAGAGAAGATATCAAGTTATAGCTATGCTTGGAAGGCGCCAATGACTCATCAAGAGAATTGATCCAAAGTCAAGGTTCAATGTCAATGACATTTCATCTCGACATTAGCGATCTTATGATTCCAAAGCAGTAAGATCCAAGTCAAGAAAAGGAAGTCAGCAGAAATCCATTGTCATGGTCAGGAAGGATACTGCATATTAGAGCCGAATGCCCTATCTTCTCAAGAAACAAAAGGGATGGCTGTCACTTGTCCGCTGGTGACTGTGAAGTGAATTCGAGGAAGAAGCACCAAACTTGTCACCGCCTTCCTCTCGATGGGCACTCGATATGGATTCTAAGAGGAAGTTGACATTCAAGAGCTTGGTGAAATCTACAAGAAGTCGTGGTATAAAAAGTGGTGAAGTATGTCAAAGTAATGAGAAACAAAAAAGCTGACAGAAGTTTGAGTAGAATGCAAAATTGAGGTCAGAAGAAGGAAAATACAAATACTATGTCACCTCAACAAAGGAAATTATAAAGGTTGAACTCCAAATCTGATCAATGTCTGTTAACAAAATGTCGATTTCCTGCACTAATAAGTTGGAGGATATTCTTCCTTATGTCGCTTCCAAAGTCAACTGTTGCATCCTACACTCATCATTGGAAGAAGAAGACTGCACTGACAATCACACTTCCTTGGAGTGTCCGCTAAGGAAGATGGTACTGACAAGGGTGTTCAACATATGACTGGAAACAAAAATTCATCGAATAATGTCAAACCTCATTCTACCGCTTTTTACTTTTTGAGATGGAGCTAAAGGAGAAATCAAAGGGTTGGAACTTGACCTGCTCGAGTTCCAAACCCAATGGAGTGTCAATGTAAAAGGTTCGATCAATCCTATAGCATAAGTCGCCCATGTGATAAGGGATTCAAAGTCAACTTCACTGTCTCAATGTCTTGTAATCAATGATAAACAAGATGTGGTTATGAGAGGAGTCGATCAAAGGACAACTGCTACATGTGGGAATCGGGAACACCAACCCGTCTTCTATGTGCTCTATGCATAAAGATGAAGAGGAGATAAAATCGTGGCACCAAAAACTTGGTTATTTACATCTTGCAGGAACAAAAGATCATTTCCATGGAGGCAACCAAGATACCAAGACTTCATATTGATGAAGGGAGACGAAGCAGGTAAGGGTGGAAAGCAAACTTCACGTCAATTCCAATGTCTAGACATTTGATCTCTTTAGTGTCAAGCAAGCTTCTAGGGCTCTTGGGTATGGCATCGATCAAGCTCCTCATCGACAAAGGTATAGGAAAGTCTTGGATAAAACTTTGTCAAGAATGAAGAAGGAAGGATAATGTGGCTCAACTTATGTTGATGACATAGTATTTGGAGGAATGCACAATGATAAGATTGCCCAACCAAATGCAAGTCGAGTTTGAAATGAGCTCATGAGAGAGTCGATTATTTTCTTGGACCGCGTCACACAGATGAAAGACTCAACATTCTTTTCACAGAAAGCAAGTATGCAAGGAGTATTGTCAAGAAGTAGAATGGAGAATGCCAACCATAAAAAGACTTCGCCTACACATTTGTTGTCCATGACACAAGTGGAGAAAATATTGGTCAAAGCTTGTATAAAAGCACTCGAGGATGTTTCTTCTGGGAAACAATCTTGTTTTGTCTCAAGAAGAAGCAAAACTGGTGTGTCTTATCCACTGCAGAGGCTGAATATATAATCGCCGGTAGTGCTTGTTCTCAAATGGTCTCGATGAAGCAGATGTTTACTACACATCACATTGTGATGTCTGACATTGTACGTGACAACTCGAAAAGTAATATTAGTATTTCAAAGAACTTACAACACAAGAGGACTAAGCATACTGTCATTAGACATTACTTCATCGAGACCTTGTGGAAGAGAAGGTGATTAAATTGGAACATGTAGTCACCGAACTTCAATGGGCCGATATGTTTACTAAAGCTCGAGTTAGTCACTGAGATCTGGGCAAGTCGGTATTTGTCAATATGAGGAATTGTAGCAATTAACCTTTCTTACAACCAAGAATGGAAGAGACTATTTCAATTTAATTATAATGTAATTAATTATTTTCCTAATTTAAAAAGGTCCAAGAATAGGAAGAGACTTTCCATATATTAGTTTCTTTATTTGAAAGTATCCTATTTCTTCACCAAAGATACTCAACCCTCTCGCCATTCTCGCTCTCATTCCCTCAAATTCTACATCAAAATATGTCTTCATCCTCTTTATCATCTCAAAAACTGCTCCTCCATCTCCCGCCATGTCAAGTTAGGCAAATGCCGGGCCATGCATGTTGAAGCTCGAGTTACCCACCGTGCAATGGCTACTCAACCTTAAAAGGTCAAGAAATTGCGTGACAAGGAATGCACGAAGGCCTCAAGCATCACCTTCCGTAAGACCTCAACCATCTTCTCTTCCACCGTAAATGAAAACAGAGAGGGTCTAGGTCTCAGCATGAAGCCATTGCTAGATAAGGACTAGATCCCAAATGAGAAACCAATCTGACCGTCATCCTCTTAACCAAAAGTCCGCTATCCCTAGTTTAGCAATGATCCAGATACCAGAATGTCAAGACATCCGATGATCGCGTCGGCAAAACCCCTATGGATCCCGACAGAAACTCCGTTGATTCTCCTATCAAGAATGATGTTAATCCCTCTGCTCCAAATAATCAAGATGATACTTTGTTGAACCCCTCTCGTTAATAAGGATGAGAGCTCCGATGGTATTCTTGAAGAATCCTCTAAAATGTACCTTTATCACCTATGAAACCCGACTACATTTTATATATCTAGACTCTAGAAAACTAAGGTGACAATCTGAAGAGTCTCCACCAAGATTCTAAAATTTGTTGAACTCTGTCATTGATTTGGATGAAGAATTCGATAATGACCCCATTGCAAATGTCAACCAAGCATCTGAAAGAGGATGATGAGAAAGGAAGGGAAACAGCCGCCTCACGAGTCCCGCAAAGAAAAGGTGTCAAGATGTGTATAAAGCCTAGACGGTATGGACCTCTACAAAGAAATGTAGAGTAAAACCATGGTGGTGGTCGACCAAAGAGAACACCTATTGTAAAGAAGAGGAAGGCGCTGAACCTTCGTGAACTGATCAAGACTCGACTTGA
>CM038796.1:145029924-145068420 GCA_021764765.1 Vicia sativa
TCATACGTTTGCCTATCTCGGTGACTTCGTTTGAGACAATTTGGTTTATGTCGACTAATCCACGAACCCCTTTCCGACCATGGCACTTTATTACCTCGGTCCGAACTTTCAAAGGCAGAGAGAAAATTCATGCAATGAGGAACAATATCAAAAATTTGCCGGTTCGACTTAATTCCTTTTGAACCGGCCATTTTCATCGAAGGTTTTTACGGATTGGTGGACTAAATTCTGATCTTATATGTTTGACACTCTCGCGTCCCAGGCACTTCGTGCGATGTGCGGGTACACAAGAAAGGTATATTCACAACATTGCTCAAAGTTAAAGCTTTTCAATTACTTGAACAACTTATGATCCCACGCTTGGAGTCCATGTATATCGAAGCGTCCCAGACCTTGAAGGAAAAATTTAAAGAAAAAGTCTCAAGTTCGAGACTTCGCTTGAGGGGTTGTCACACGAGGATAGGTATGAGTTGGCACTCAAATGCATCCACCTAGTTTCCCAGACTACCTACCTGACTAGCTACTGGCTTGGTTTCCCCGTATCCTTGGTGGTTAACTTGCAAAGAGATGTTCAATGTCGATCTCGAAAAGAAACTAAAGCCATCACGAGGCTGTGACATGGGCTGAAACCGGCTCCATAATTTCGAGGGCATCTTGTTATGACCTTTCTACCATGTCGATTCTTTCGAATGAAGCTGGTCGCGAATGTTGGGAAATCCCCGAATAATTCTTACTTTCTTTATTTTAACATTTACCTTACTTGTTTCGATTTTCACCATTAGAATCGAGGCCGTTGCATCGAAGACCAAGGAGGGAAGCGACTCCGACAAACCATCGAAACCAATGATGATGTGCCAAGCAACTCAGCAACAATTACTCTTGCAACTACAACAACAACAAAACACCGTTGCTCAAACTCCGACAAGCTGCTCGGAAGCCCAATACTTGATTTATTACGGTATTTGAATAGAGCTTAAATTGATGATTGAAGTCTAACTTATGTTTACCATTTCGGACTAGTAAACTCCTGTTACTCCCAGCGAAAGCCTAGTACCCGATGGGAAGACTCTCGAGCGGGGGAAGTTCACCAGCAACTTGAAGAAGCAAAAGAAAGACATTTCAAAGGATACTAACGTCTCGACTTGATTCGGGATGTTGCTCCTTCCAATCCAAAAATCCACCTTGACCTCCAGCGTAATGTTGGAACATATAAACGACAATATATCTTGAGACAATCCACAGGTGAATTCACTTGAATTCTTCAAAAATGATTATTCGTGCACCTTAGTTGTAAGTTTCTAATCTTTCTTTATTGTGTGGATGATTCAACTCAGGTCCAGACTACTTGACTCCTCCCACAATTGCTTTCCGATCCATTCT
This sequence comes from Vicia sativa, assembly GCA_021764765.1. Taxonomy (NCBI): domain Eukaryota; kingdom Viridiplantae; phylum Streptophyta; class Magnoliopsida; order Fabales; family Fabaceae; genus Vicia; species Vicia sativa. Next base: position 145,031,305 of record CM038796.1, read on the forward strand.
TCTCCTCGTGGAGATTCAATGTCGGTGCAAACAAAGGCTCCTCAATATGGTTCAATGGGGCTTGAGCAGCCGGATGACGGCATACGCCTCTCTTAGGAAACAAATGAACCAACACACGGATTCTTGAGGAGGTGCCTCAGAAACTTCTCAATAAAAATCCTCTCGAAATCCCTCGAGTAAAAACCTTCAGTGAAGAGGAAAATCCAATGCCTCTCGAGAGGCGAAGATTCTAGCGAGGAAGGATGCGAGGGCGAAAGGAGAAGATGCTCAGGCGGTTCGGTGAAAGCGGTCGATAATCACGATAATAAGCGATGACATAAGTGGGACCTAGTTGGTGATGAAGAAATGATGAGAAGAAAATAATGAAGGTGATGGTGCTCTACCAATGAGCCAATGGAAGTGAAATGGATGTGACTCCATTGCGCATGGAACTTCTGAGTCCTCTCGGCGTCAAAGCAGTGAAGAGTTAGCCCTTTTAAATGAAGTGACCTGTTGGTACATGAAGGCTAAGGCGGCTCGGAGGATACTCCTCTTCCTAAATTTTGGTGTTGGTTCGAATCTTGATTCGCCTTATACGATGATAGGGTTGTACTTCTTCACAAGATTAGGAAAACAATCCTCAGATGTGGATTTATTGAAGTACTCAGAAGGCAATCTGACACTTTTATCATGAAGGACTTCTCAACAAATCGACCTCCTGTTGTTCTGCGGAAGTTAGCACCATTCTTTTCGAACTTGATCTTTAATAGACAAGCGTGTTTGGGTGTTTCCTCGAGATGAATCACTACCAATAAGGTTCAGAAGCGGAGGTTGCAATGGGCCATGAGCATGCTTGAAGCTTTCTAAAGCGGAGAGCCGCGCGCATATCCGACAAGCTAAAAGGCGATTATGACCCGAGCTCGATCCATCGCTACGGGAGCGGTTAGAACTTCAAAGTAAAATTAAGGAGGCCCGACAACAATGGCATATGAAACCAACACTTTTGTGATCGATTGAAGAGCTCCTTAATAAAGGACTTGCGGAAGCGGTGAGCAATTTAAGGGTGAAGTTGCTATCCTAGAAGGAGCGGCTTCACTCAACAAAGGCTTGAGTCTTATCGGATATCTTGTCGACTAAGGAGCAATACCCATTTACGAAAATTGTTTGTTTAATGAATCTTGTATTTCAATGTTTATGCAGTAACACCTTAAACAACGCCATTTGTGAAGTTAAATCACCATTTGGCATTTCTTTATATTATTAATTACGTTGTTAATATTCGAGATCTCCATGATAACTTATATTTCTTTAAATATTTCCCATTTACCTTTAGGATTAACTTATCATCGCCAACTCTTCGATTTCTATGCATTATTTGAAAAAGTTTTCATTATTGAAAAAGTCCTTCCAGTAAGGTGACCATTTCCCTAACGTTTTATTCTTTTTCCATGATATAACTTTCCAAACTAAGTCATTGCTTGAATATTTTACCTTTCACCCTTTTGTTATATGCCACAGCTACTCTTTTCTTTGCCTCATGGTTCCAATACATGTAACCTAACTTCATCGATTCACTAACTCATTCATCATCGTTTCGATATAAAGAAGATGGGATTTCATTTTGTCTTTAATTGAGCCCGATTGTAGATGAATTTCCTTGGTAAACATAATGCCAAATGTTAGTTGGAAGGTGTGGTGTTAGTAGCCTCTTTAGGAGATGTTGCGAGCCCGTAGTATTTGGTCTAAAGTCATGCCAATTTCTTGGTTTTTACCAACATGTTTCTTTATCAACCTATTATCACTTTGTTGGTTGTGACGACCATTTGCTTGGGCGTAGTATGGTGTTGATGTTAGCAATTTAAACCTATCTTTTGGGAAAATTCTTGCATCTTTTTACCGATAAACACGGAACCTTGGTCGTGGTTATGCTCTCTGGCAATCCAGAACCTATAGATAATTTGTTTTGTATGGTTCAATAATAGCCTCTTGATCTCTGACTACTTAATGGTATTGCTTGATCCACTTTAAAGTAGTCTATCCTACAATATATTTCGACCTTTAGATGAGCGAAGTTGATCTCTATTAAATCTAATGTCCATCTCTAAGGCCATGGTTTTGATGATCTGCAACTTCACTGCGGGGAGCATGTTGAATTCACGCATGTTGGCATTCTTAACACCCTTTGCGTCATGCAATCTTTGAGCATCTTGAGGCAGTCATCCCATATCGAAATAACAACCATTTCATTTATGGCACCTTGATGTGCTTGCCCCATTGTGGACTTCGATAATGCTAAATATGCCTCACTTTCTCTAGCATTTAAATGTCGCCTTCTTGGGTGTTTTGAACAATTCATTTCAGCGAGGACATATGATAATGCTACATATTTTATTTTCACATCAACATTTAATGTTGGATTTTTAAGTATGCTATTAATGGACTTCGCGATACATGTCGATAAGGTATTTATGGTTAATACTTGAATCCATCTTTATCACCACATCCCATTTAATATTTTCTAAATCGATGGTATGGAGTCGGTAGCCATAACCCACGTCTAATTTCGACCAAATCCTCCAAGTTTTGGCGAAACTTTATACCACAGAGCCAATTGTGCTAAGTCATTTGCCGTGATTTTATATTCTAGGTATATGTTGGATATCCATGTATTGAATTTCTTGGTACTTATTAACTATAATGAAGTATGTCATCATTTTCCTTTATGCATTTATATTCCTTTGTTATACCTTGACCCTAACTCCGAATCACCTTTGATTTCGACTCTGATTGCCCCAATTCCAACAAAGCTTGAGTCCACAATGGCGCTTCGTGTTCGACCGTTGTTCGACAGCGGACCATCTAACTTATACTTGAATTTTGTTGGAATTCCAGCGAGGAGAAATTATGAGAACTCAACCTGCCCCGCCTCTCGTGGGTCGAACCATCAAGTATAGCTTCAAGGTTGCATTTCGGCGTAACCGGCAGCGGGATTTAGACCAATGAATGGTCCACAATGAAATCGAGTGCTTGACCTTTCAACGCTATTAAGGCATGAAAGTCAAAGAATATTCTGTCGAGGCTAAGCCCGTTTACCAACTCTGCTTTGTGCATTATTGTTTTGAAAGCATGTGTTTGATAACATCGAAATGAGATGAAACATAAACATCAGCGGGCTTTATATAATACTTAAGTTTCATCTGAGAAAAGTATAAACAAAGACACAACTTTTATATATTACTATATCTAGTTTACGTCATTGACACCTACTTAAATAATATATGGCTCTTCGATGCCATTACTATCTTCTTGTACTAACATACTACCTATAGTAAATTCGGGAAGCGGATATATACACGTCTCATGGGCTTTCCCCATGAAGGTGGAAACAATGAAGAATTTGAGAGGTATCTTTTAATCTTGGAAGGCCTCTGATGTGCCGTTCCTCTAATGCTTGGCCTTGCTTTCATGAAGTAGTGGAAAGCTTGAGTTTTTCCCACTTAGATTGAAATGAATCTTGAGAAAATTAATCTTCCAGTGATTGCAACTCCTTGATGTGGGTGCTTTACTCTCATAATGGCTTTGGTCTTAATGCGGTTGATTCGATTCCTTTTTGTGAACCCTGGCCCGAAATCTCGGTAAACTAAAATGCACATTTAAGGGGTTGATTTTTAAGCCATGTTTCCTCATTCTTTGAATGATTGGCTCAAATGATGCTGGTGGGTCTCTGCGCGGAGATAGATTTGATATTATATCATCAATATACATAAATGTCTCATAAAAAATCATGAAAAATGGAATTCATTGCTCTTTGGTAAGTTGCCCGGCATTTTTTAAACCAAAGGCATCATTACCCATTCATAGGTACCTAAGGCTCACAGGCGAAATCTTTGTCTTAATGACATCTTCTTGACAATAAAGATGGTTATAACGGTATCCATCTAGCATACTTAGGTATTCGAATCCTGCGATGATCTATTAACATTTACGCCACGGGCATAGAGTGATGATCTTTGGGGTTGCATATTTAAATCCTAAAGTCATGCATATTCTCGGAGAACCATTTTCTTAATACTTGATTACTATGTTTGTTAACCATTCACAATACCTTGTGTTACGGTGAATTGCTTGTGTGACCTTTCGACCTCGGCTTTGATCTTTGTGAGCCTTCTTTAGCGCGAATCTCACAGGATTTTGCTTGATGGGCTTCCACCATCCTTAATTAAGTCTGTGCTCCACTAGCTCTCTCTTGAACCCGGGCATTTAAGTCGCTAATCCCGTAAAGCAATCTTTGTTTTTCTTGAGGACTTGATCCTCTTGCTTGAAACTTGAGGTGAGTTTTGTGCTTATGTAGGTTATTCTCTTTATGTTATCATCCCCAATTTACCTCTTGGCCGGATCCTGCTAACATTTTGCGCTGGTTGGGATCTTCGAGCCCAATTCTTTATCGTATGGCATCGAGCCTTTGATCTATTTCGTTTCTTCAGGTGAATCTTTGAACCATTCCCTTTCATTTCATTTACTTGGCGATATTGTATTTCGACGAAGCGGCTTCCATTCATTCGGCTGCCAATAGGAAATCCTTTCGAAGAAGGAGGACTCGATCATGGTAGGATTGTCGAACTCCTACTGGTGGCGTCATTCTGCGAAGTGTCTTGTCTTTCGTCCCCATAATTATTTTTACGTCGATCATGCCATCATGGCGAAGGGTCGTATAGTAGTGTGCGTCCCTTGTTTCATTTGTTTAGTCCTTGGGGTCACGAGGGGCTATTAGTGCAGTGCTTGTCATAATTCCTTTTGTTGACCAAATTGTTTGTTGTCATAAGTAACTAGTCGCTTGATATTCTCAACTATACCATCTCTCCACCGAACTAACCTTTGGTGCATTGGCGAAGGAGGCCCTCCTCGCCATGAATCCTCTCTTTCTTCTAGCAGACAAGTTATAATTGGCCGCCCGATCACCGTGAACATGGTGAGCTGCGGCCTGATCAGCGTTAAATCCAGCACCCGGCTCCTAACGTTTGACCTCGCCGTGGTTGGATGGGACCCGCGTTGTGTGGTTTGACATCACTCTCTTGAATTCTAACTTTTTCGACATAAATTGAGGCATTAGATTAGCTGCGCGCCTCCGTCCAAGACCTTGTTGTTCTTATGGGGCTCCGGCCTTTGCTCGAATGAACAATGGCTGAAATGATTCTTCATTCTTTGCTCGGGTGCTCGAAGAATGCGTTACGCTCTTGACCGCCGCCGTTATCCGTTACATAATGTAGCTGATGCATGCTTCATCAAACATGGTATCCTCTTCCTCCATGCTCTTGATTTGGTCTCTTGGCCAAAGCTTCGAGATGGTAAATGCAGATACCACATTGCGATTTAAATTAGTGATGACTCCCCTCAGGGTTAAATTATCAGCGGCATATCCTCGTCTTACGGACTTGGGTGTATTCTTCGATTCATTGGTTGTGTTGGAGAAAATATCAAACTAGCGGAGGTTTATCTTGGTTGATTGTTTGTTGTAATTGGCTTGTTGGTACTTGACACTTCCTTATTCTGGTCGGCCGCTCCTTTGCTCACTTCTCTTTCTGACTTCGAATTACTGCGCGCCATTGTGATCTGAACATGGGGTTTCCCTTTGTAATTCTCTAGTGTCATTTCTTCCCTCTTCGCGTTATTAAGCGCCTCACCATTGGCGTGGCGTGTGGTTGCCTTTCAATTTATCTTTCCGCTTATTGGTCTTGACTTGCGACCACTTATCTGTTGGTATACGGGATCTTGACGTCACCCTTGAGCACCTCTTGGGTAGGGACTATCGGGCTTTCGTTGAGTATGATTACCCTCGAGTGTTGACTCATCCTGACCTCCTTGTGATTCCGGCATGAAGGATAGTTTGAGCGCTCACTATGTTACGGTCGTATGTTCTTTGGCATTGTAGACCGTCGGGCACTTGGTTTCCCCTTTGTGACCCGAACCACGAACTCGACAAACTCTCCTACAGGGTAGCATCTAAATAATTGGTTGTCTTGGCCAGTTTACTCGATTCGAGCCCTTTGTTTCCTTCGAACTCTGCGGCAGATCCTACGGTTGCATATGATCTTCGTCTTGGACAAAGCATCATTTGGCATTTCCTGTGGCACAACATGAGATATTCTTTGAAATTTGGTGTATGCTGCTGACATAGCCATCCTCCATTTTGTATTTTTTCTTTTTCGGCATCTTTCTATTTCCTGCGTCGAGCGAAGTGTCTCTCGGATCCACCATATTGACATCCACATCTTCACGCAACATCATCTCCCGTACGATGGTTTGGCGTCTTGATCCGAATCTTTGAACTCTGCAGGCGGTATTTTACGGAATAATCAAATTTTCCATTAGGTTCCCTAAGGTATCGGACTTTCTCACGAGGAATCTACCATCTCATCCTCCCTTTTGTATCATCATCTCCCCGTCACAGCGGGCTTGGCGTCTTGATTGGGATTTTGAACTCTGCAGGGGCAGTATTTTACAGGTGTCGAACTTCCCACTGGGTTCATGAGTATCGAATCTCTTTCTTAGGGAGGGTTGCTTTGTAATGGACTCTCAGTTTGAGCCTCGGGCATTGTGCTTTATACCAACTCGCCTCATTCTCCGGCTCTCGTTGGCACAGTTCCTTCGAAACTACAGGATGGCTGGTTCGATCGATCTACGGTTGTTTGTGGATGTCTTGGTGTGACTCCATTGTTGACCGACAGTACGCTTGACTTTCACTCTCGGTCTTTCCTATTTCGATGTAGTGGCCCCTTAGTACGCTTCCACCATATTGATTTCTCCAATGCTCGAGGCTCGGAGTAGTTGGTGTGCGCAATGTCGAGGGTCGATACTTTCATTTTGGTTTGTCGAAACTTTGTCGCCCCTTAATTGCGTTTTGAATCAAATCCACGAAAAGAAAACACGGTGAGGTTTGTGGCCTAGAAAACTATGATATTTACAAACCCTCTTTTCTTTCTTTGATCTAAAGGTATTTTGACATTTGATGGCACAATTAATTGGCCATCTTTGACAAGTCGAAAATCTCATCGCATAGTCACATCGAAGGTATATACCTTCTTTGGAACTATCACTTTTCTCATTTTCAACAATTTCTTTTCCTTTGGTGGGAACTAATAGTTTACAAGAGTAAGGTGGATCTGTTTCAACTCGGCGAGATCTATTCGACCTCTTTGAATCGGGATAGTCTTGACTTCCTCGGTTCGACATATAAACTCTTTCTTTTTATTATTACTGAAAGCCACGGCCTTTAGGCCTTTAGTCTTCGACTTCGAACCCTATCCGTGGCGGGCCATATCCCTCAGTATTGTGTATCTAATTTCTTTCGAATAGAATAGTCCGGTATAGTATTCATTCCGACTAACTTCATGTTAGGGAACTCTTGTGAAACATCTCGATTTCAAGAGTCTAAACTTTTTTAAGTACCATACATGGGTTCGATAAAACTTCCTCTTAACAACTTGCTAGTTCCTTTAGACTTATCTTGGATTGTCCATATAAATTGTTCATGGAATAACCTCTCCGAGAGGGTCGGTGTCTGATTGATCCGAGGAGAAAGTGGTAAACCATGTAAAAGCATTTTAGTGGGGAACTAGGGAAATATTTAATTCTAAGGTTCTCCTTTTGCTATGTCTCCACTGCTTGATCGGATATCGGCTATATGTTCGACCGTTGACTCGTTAGTATCTCAATGAACTTTGTAAACAGGGATCTTGTGTCCCGCAGTAAATCGGTGTCATTATAATCTGTATAGGGAGGCATAATTTGGCCAATCACCGTATTAATACCGTTTTGGGCCATAATCCTCTCTATCATGGTGGTTAGGTTATTTTCTACCAAGTATTATTTGAACTCTATGTAGACGGCTAGCCAGCATCTTGGTTTCGACCCACCATGACAACTCCTCAAGTTTATTCTTCTCGAAATAGTGGGGCTTACAATCTTTGACCCACTTGCCCAGTTTCCCATTCCCCCTTTGGTTCCTCGAATCAACGGGCATCTATCTTCGACCGCTAGTGGTTATTAATCCTTTATTGGTTCTTCTCGAATCAACGGGACATCACCTTTGTGCCGCTTTAATGCCCTCTGGCGGCTGGGTGGTGATCCGCTGACATTCTGGTGGTAGGTATCAGCTCGAACCAATGCACAGTTTTCGCCTCTCCGTGGGGAAAGAAATCTGCTGATACGACTTCGTATTCTTTTCTCACATTTGTGTGATTTATATTGGGGCAAAATTTCTTACATAGTTTAACGCTAACACTCATATCATATTATGGTTACTATCGTCCATTAGCGCCTAAAATTTATCGATTTTACGTGGTTGGGATAGGCAATGCCTACCCTCTTGACCCGGTTATTTGTCGGAATTGGTTGGCCCGTCAGACTTTAATTGTGGTGTGTTCGAGTAAGTTTGTAAACTTTGCCATAAAAGATGTTGGCATCCAGCGAAGTTTAAGATTATTCTTATCAGCGGGTGGCCTAGTTGGTGGTGGGGTAGCGAAATGGGTTTGTACCCCACTTAGGGGCAGTCCCCAAGATAACTTGATGGTCACCGTTTCCCTAGGGTGGTGTTTGTTGACATGCCCTTGTTCGTTCGTGGCCCATATTACTAATCGAAGATGCAGCGGTATGCATTGAAGGATCGTGGGCGTTCCGTCAAAACGACAATTAGTGCTGTTCCATATGGGCGTTTGTTCCCTTTGTGATTGTTTGGATTAGTCTATTATTTCATTTTCTTACAGGTAGGGTTGATTACTATGGTTATTCTACCACTCACCAGGTTCATATACCAATGAACTTTGTTTACTCGAAGGACCTTTTATAATAGTTATGTCTTATAATCCTTTTTTATTTAATTTAACGACCATCATCCCCGGGTGTGCCAATTTGTTCCACGATTTACGGTGAAACAACCGCTAGTCTTCAAACTATCAAATAAGCGTTGTGATTTTATTCAATTCCTCACGGTAACATGCATGATCACTAGATTGATCCTTGGGGTATTGGTTGTTTGGATAGAATTAATAACAAAATAAGATTCAAGTTTAAGGCTCGTATTTAGAGTGTTTTTATATAAGTCCATATTTCGATCACGGTATTCGGTAACTTAATGCCATGATTAAATAAAGAAACATAATATTGACGAATGAGTAAATAAACAAAGATTCATTCTGAGGAAGAAATATAAGTGCTTGAAATGCTAAATGACTTTTAAATGTAAAAGACTTTTCAGTAAAGGCATGAAATGTAAAAGACAAGAATGTAAAAACAAGTATGTAAAAGCTTTACGGAAAATAAGGCGTTAATGTAAGTTTCGAGGAAAAGTAAAGGATTTGAAATGAAGAAAAGCGTTTGAATGTGAAAGTTAAATGACTTTGAATGTAAAGATTTAAAAAGACATTGATGCGGGATAAAGATAAAGCGAAAGATAAGATGCATTATTGAATAATAAAGTTTGGTGCAATCATCGTGCATCATTCGAGCATTAGTTTCCCCAACCATGTGGTATTTTGAATGTTTACGAATTTTTGTACAATAGATATGACACTGAAATCTAACACTAAGACTCCTATTTATACTATTTCGACCATAGCAGTCACTTGAGATCTTTCCACGTTTAGAACATGCGAGCATTCGCCTCTCTTTGCTTCCACAGCGTCTTGACATCTTAAGCCATTACATTCTAACTTCAATTATCCACTTTCGCGTTTTAATTTCAAATGCCTTGACACCGACTTGAACTCACTTCTCGGTCAACCTACTACCATTTCGAAGCTTGCTTTACATATATCATCATAATTTCCATTGAGCTCAAGTTTCTTGGTCCAATTCGAAGAGCCAATTCTTTCATCCGAAACTGACATTCACTTTATTCAACGAACAATGATATCATTTCGTTTGGGCTCGATGATTCCATTAGAATCATAGATATCAAAATCTTATTAACACTTATATTCTTTTAAATTCCATCACATTTCCAAACTTATATTCACTTCATATCATCATATTTCTTAAGGTTTATGTTCACTTTGTATTTCTTGATTTATGGTCATTAGATTCACAGTTTTCTTAAGATTTATGTTCACGTCAACTTTCATTAGGTTTTCCTCAAATTTTCTAGAGACTTATATTCATTTCAATTTTCATCACATTTTCTAAAGACTTATATTCACTTCAAATATCATCATATTTCTTAAGGTTTATGTTCACTTCGTATTTCTTCAAAATTTCTTAAGGTTTATATTGACCTCAAATTTCTTCAGATCTATGTTCACTTGAGATTCCATCGTAGTTTCTTAAGATTTACGTTCACGTCAAGTTTCATCAGGTTTTCCTCAAATTTCCTAGAGACTTATATTCTTTTCAAATTTCATCACATTTTCTAAAGACTTATATTCATTTCAAATATCATAATATTTCTTAAGGTTTATGTTCACTTCGTATTTCTTTAGAATATCTTAAGGTTTATATTCACTTCAAATTTCATCAGATCTATATTCACTTTAGATTCCACCAGATTTTCTTAAGATTTATGTTCACGTGAAGTTTCATCAGGTTTTCCTCAAATTTTCTAGAGACATATATTCATTTCAAATTCAATCACATTTTCTAAACACTTATATTCACTTCAAATATCAACATATTTCTTAAGGTTTATGTTAAATTCGTATTTCTTCAAAATTTCTTAAAGTTTATATTCACTTCAAATTTCTTTAAATCTACGTTCACTTGGATTCCACCAGATTTTATTAAGATTTATGTTCACGTCAAATTTCATCGAGGTTTCCTCAAATTTTCTAGTGGGTTCTATTCTTTCAAATTTCATCACATTTTCTAAAGTTATATTCACTTCAAATATCATCATAATTCTTAAGGCTTATGTTCACCATATTTCTTGAATTACTTAAGGTTTATATTCTCTTCAAATTTCTTTAGATCTATGTTCAGAGATTCCATCGTATTTTCTTAAGATTTATGTTTACGTCAAGTTTCATCGGTTTTCCCAAATTTTCTAGAGACTTATATTCTTTTCAAATTCCATCTATATATGACTCACCAATTCACGTTATAATCATCAAATTTCCGAACCTTCCATATTTCCGTAATTCCTGGTCTTTCATCACTAAGTATCCTATTATATAGACTTATATTCTTTTCAAATTCCATAACATTTTCTAAAGACTTTCACTTCAAATATCATCATATTTCTTAAGGTTTATGTTCATTGTATTTCTTCAAAAATATCTAAAGGTTTATATTCACCAATTTCTTGAGATATATATTCACTTAGATTCCATGATATATTCTTAAGATTTATGTTCACGTCATGTTTCATCGGGTTTTCCACAAATTTCTATAGACTTATATTCTTTTCAAATTCCATCACATTTTTAAAGACTTATACTCACAAATATCGTCATATTTCTTAAGGTTTATGTTCACCCGTATTTCTTGAATATCTTAAGGTTTATATTCATCTCAAATTTCTTGAGATCTATGTTCACTTTAGATTCCACCAGATTTTCTTAAGATTTATGTTAACGTGAAGTTTCATCAGGTTTTCTTCAAATTTTTGGGGACTTATATTCATTTCAAATTCCATCGCATTTAAGACTTATATTCACTTCAAATATTATCATCTTTCTTAAGGTTTATGATCACTTCGTATTTCATCTAAATTTCTTAAGGTATATATTCACTTCAAATGTTTCAGATCTATGTTCACTTGAGATTCCATCGTAGTTTCTTAAGATTTATGTTCACGACAAGTTTCATCAGGTTTTCCACAAATTTTCTATAGACTTATATTCTTTTAAAATTCCATCACATTTCCAAAGACTTATATTCACTTCAAATATCATCATATTTCTTAAGGTTTATTATCACTTCGTATTTCTTCAGAATATCTTAAGGTTTATATTCATCTCAAATTTCTTCAGATCTATGTTCACTTTAGATTCCACCAGATTTTCTTAAGATTTATGTTAACGTGAAGTTTCATTAGGTTTTCTTCAAATTTTTGGGGACTTATATTCATTTCAAATTCCATCGCATTTTCTAAAGACTTATATTCACTTCAAATATTATCATCTTTCTTAAGGTTTATGATCACTTCGTATTTCATCTAAATTTCTTAAGGTATATATTCACTTCAAATGTTTCAGATCTATGTTCACTTGAGATTCCATCGTATTTCTTAAGATTTATGTTCACGTCAAGTTTCATCGGGTTTTCCACAAATTTTCTATAGACTTATATTCTTTTAAATTCATCACATTTCTAAGACTTATATTCACTTCAATATCATCATATTTCTTAAGGTTTATCTTCACCATTATTCTTGGATCTATGGTCACTTAAGATTCCACAGTTTTCTTAGATTTATGTTCCGTAAACTTTCATTAGGTTTTCCTCAAATTTTCTAGAGACTTATATTCATTTCAATTTTCATCACATTTCTAAAGTTATATTCACTGAATATCATCATATTTCTTAAGGTTTATGTTCTTCGTATTTCTTCAAAATTTCTTAAGGTTTATATTGACCTCAAATTTCTTGAGATCTATGTTTACTTGAGATTCCATTGTATTTTCTTAAGATTTATGTTCACGTCAAGTTTCATCAGGTTTTCCTCTAATTTTCAAGAGACTTATATTCTTTTAAAGTTCCATCACATTTTTTAAAGACTTTTATTGACTTCAAATATCATCATATTTCTTAAGGTTTATGTGCACTTTGTATTTCTTCAGAATTTCTTAAGGTTTATTTTCACTTCAAATTTCTTCAGATCTATGTTCACTTGAGATTCCATCGTAGTTTCTTAAGATTTACGTTCACGTCAAGTTTCATCAGGTTTTCCTCAAATTTTCTTGAGACTTATATTCTTTTCAAATTTCATCACATTTTATAAAGACTTATATTCATTTCAAATATCATAATATTTCTTAAGGTTTATGTTCACTTCGTATTTCTTCAGAATATCTTAAGGTTTATATTCACTTCAAATTTCTTCAGATCTATGTTCACTTTAGATTCCACCAGATTTTCTTAAGATTTATGTTCACGTGAAGTTTCATCAGGTTTTCCTCAAATTTTCTAGAGACATATATTCATTTCAAATTCAATCACATTTTCTAAACACTTATATTCAATTCAAATATCAACATATTTCTTAAGGTTTATGTTAAATTCGTATTTCTTCAACATTTCTTAAAGTTTATATTCACTTCAAATTTCTTTAAATCTATGTTCACTTGGATTCCACCAGATTTTATTAAGATTTATGTTCACGTCAAATTTCATCAGGTTTTCCTCAAATTTTCTAGTGGGTTCTATTCTTTTCAAATTTCATCACATTTTCTAAAGAGTTATTTCACTTCAAATATAATCATAATTCTTAAGGCTTATGTTCACTTTGAATTTCTTCAGAATTACTTAAGGTTTATATTCTCTTCAAATCTCTTTAGATCTATGTTCACTAGAGATTCCATCGTATTTTCTTAAGATTTATGTTCACGTCTAGTTTCATCAGGTTTTCCTCAAATTTTCTAGAGACTAATATTCTTTTCAAATTCCATCACATTTTTTAAAGACTTATATTCACTTCAAATATCATCATATTTCTGAAGGTTTATGTTCACTTTGTATTTCTTCAGAATATCTTAAGGTTTATATTCATCTCAAATTTCTTGAGATCTATGTTCACTTTAGATTCATATATTTTCTTAAGATTTATGTTAGCGTGAAGTTTCATCAGGTTTTCTCAAATTTTTGGGACTTATATTCATTTCAATTCATCACATTTTCTAAAGACTTATATTCACCAAATATTATCATCTTTCTTAAGGTTTATCATCATGTTTCATCTAAATTTAAGGGTATATATTCACTTCAAATTTTTCAGATCTATGTTCACTTGAGATTCCATCGTAGTTTCTTAAGATTTATTTTCACGACAAGTTTCATCAGGTTTTCCACAAATTTTCTATAGACTTATATTCTTTTAAAATTCCATCACATTTCCAAAGACTTATATTCACTTCAAATATCATCATATTTCTTAAGGTTTATCTTCACTTCGTATTTCTTCAGATCTATGGTCACTTAAGATTCCACCAGATTTTCTTAAGATTTATGTTCACGTAAACTTTCATTAGGTTTTCCTCAAATTTTCTAGAGACTTATATTCATTTCAATTTTCATCACATTTTCTAAAGACTGATATTCACTTCAAATATCATCATATTTCTTAAGGTTTATGTTCACTTCGTATTTCTTCAAAATTTCTTAAGGTTTATATTGACCTCAAATTTCTTCAGATCTATGTTTACTTGAGATTCCATTGTATTTTCTTAAGATTTATGTTCACGTCAAGTTTCATCAGGTTTTCCTCTAATTTTCAAGAGACTTATATTCTTTTAAAGTTCCATCACATTTTTTAAAGACTTTTATTGACTTCAAATATCATCATATTTCTTAAGGTTTATGTGCACTTTGTATTTCTTCAGAATTTCTTAAGGTTTATTTTCACTTCAAATTTCTTCAGATCTATGTTCACTTGAGATTCCATCGTAGTTTCTTAAGATTTACGTTCACGTCAAGTTTCATCAGGTTTTCCTCAAATTTTCTTGAGACTTATATTCTTTTCAAATTTCATCACATTTTATAAAGACTTATATTCATTTCAAATATCATAATATTTCTTAAGGTTTATGTTCACTTCGTATTTCTTCAGAATATCTTAAGGTTTATATTCACTTCAAATTTCTTCAGATCTATGTTCACTTTAGATTCCACAGTTTTCTTAAGATTTTGTATTTACGTGAAGTTTCATGGGTTTTCCTCAAATTTTCTAGAGACATATATTCATTTCAAATTCATCACATTTCTAAACACTTATATTCATTCAAATATCAACATATTTCTTAAGGTTTATGTTAAATTCATATTTCTAACATTTCTTAAGTTTATATTCACTTCAAATTTCTTTAAATCTATGTTCACTTGGATTCCACAGTTTTATTAAGATTTATGTTCATCAATTTCATGGGTTTTCCTCAAATTTTCTAGTGGGTTCTATATTCTTTTCAAATTTCATCACATTTTCTAAAGGTTATTTCACTTCAAATATAATCATAATTCTTAAGGTTTATCACTGAATTTCTTGAAATTACTTAGGTTTATATTCTCTTCAAATTTCTTTAGATCTATGTTCACTTAAGATTCTGTTTTCTTAAGATTTATGTTCACGTCTAGTTTCATCAGGTTTTCCTCAAATTTTCTAGAGACTAATATTCACAAATTCCATCACATTTTAAACTTATATTCACTTAAATATCATCATATTTCGAAGGTTTATGTTCACTTTGTATTTCTTGAATATCTTAAGGTTTATATTCATCTCAATTTCTTGGATCTATGTTCACTAGATTCCAGATTTTCTTAAGATTTATGTTACGTGAAGTTTCATCGGGTTTTTCTTTTTGGGACTTATATTCATTTCAAATTCCATCGCATTTTCTAAAGACTTATATTCACTTCAAATATTATCATATTTCTTAAGGTTTATGATCGCCGTATTTCTTCAAATTTCTTAAGGTTTATATTCACTTCAAATTTTTTCGGATCTATGTTCCTTGAGATTCCATCATAGTTTCTTAAGATTTATGTTCACGACAAGTTTCATCGGGTTTTCCTCAAATTTTCTAGACTTATATTCTTTTAAAATTCATCACATTTCAAAGACTTATATTCACTCAAATATCATCATATTTCTTAAGGTTTATCTTCACTTAGAAATTCTTGGATCTATGGTCTTAAGATTCCACATTTTCTTAAGATTTATGTTCACGTAAACTTTCATTAGGTTTCCTCAAATTTTCTGAGACTTATATTCATTTCAATTTTCATCACATTTTCTAAAGACTGATATTCACTTCAAATATCATCATATTTCTTAAGGTTTATGTTCACTTCGTATTTCTTCAAAATTTCTTAAGGTTTATATTGACCTCAAATTTCTTCAGATCTATGTTTACTTGAGATTCCATTGTATTTTCTTAAGATTTATGTTCACGTCAAGTTTCAGGTTTTCCTCAATTTTCAAGAGACTTATATTCTTTAAATTCCATCACATTTTAAAGACTTTTATTGACAAAATATCATCATATTTCTTAAGGTTTATGTGCACTTTGTATTTCTTCAGAATTTCTTAAGGTTTATTTTCACTTCAAATTTCTTCAGATCTATGTTCACTTGAGATTCCATCGTAGTTTCTTAAGATTTACGTTCACGTCAAGTTTCATCAGGTTTTCCTCAAATTTTCTTGAGACTTATATTCTTTTCAAATTTCATCACATTTATAAGACTTATATTCATTTCAAATATCATAATATTTCTTAAGGTTTATGTTCACCGTATTTCTTGAATATCTTAGGTTTATATTCACTAAATTTCTTGAGATCTATGTTCACTTGAATTCACAGTTTTCTTAAGATTTATGTTCACGTGAAGTTTCATCGGGTTTTCTCAAATTTTCTAGAGACATATATTCATTTCAAATTCATCACATTTCTAAACACTATATTCATTCAAATATCAACATATTTCTTAAGGTTTATGTTAAATTCGTATTTCTTCAACATTTCTTAAAGTTTATATTCACTTCAAATTTCTTTAAATCTATGTTCACTTGGATTCCACCAGATTTTATTAAGATTTATGTTCACGTCAAATTTCATCAGGTTTTCCTCAAATTTTCTAGTGGGTTCTATTCTTTTCAAATTTCATCACATTTTCTAAAGAGTTATTTCACTGCAAATATAATCATAATTCTTAAGGCTTATGTTCACTTTGAATTTCTTCAGAATTACTTAAGGTTTATATTCTCTTCAAATCTCTTTAGATCTATGTTCACTAGAGATTCCATCGTATTTTCTTAAGATTTATGTTCACGTCTAGTTTCATGGTTTTTCCTCAAATTTTCTAGAGACTTATATTCTTTTCAAATTCCATCACATTTTTAAGACTTATATTCACTTCAATATCATCATATTTAAGGGTTTATGTTCACTTTATTTTCTTGAGAATATCTTAAGGTTTATATTCATCCAATTTCTTGGATCTATGTTCACTTGAGATTCCACCAGATTTTCTTAAGATTTATGTTCACGTGAAGTTTCATCAGGTTTTCTTCAAATTTCTGGGGACTTATATTCATTTCAAATTCCACTGCATTTTCTAAAGACTTATATTCACTTCCAATATCATCATCTTTCTTAAGGTTTATGATCACCATTATTTCATCTAAATTTCTTAAGGTATATATTCACTTCAAATTTTTCAGATCTATGTTCACTTGAGATTCCATCGTAGTTTCTTAAGATTTATGTTCACGTCATGTTTCATCAGGTTTTCCACAAATTTTCTATAGACTTATATTCTTTTAAAATTCTGTCACATTTCCAAAGACTTATATTCACTTCAAATATCATCATATTTCTTAAGGTTTATCTTCGCAATTATTTCTTGATCTATGGTCTTAGATTCCAGTTTTCTTAAGATTTATGTTCACGTAAACTTTCATCGTTTTTCCTCAATTTTAGAGACTTATATTCATTTCAATTTCATTTTAAAGATATTCACTTCAAATATCATCATATTTCTTAAGGTTTATGTTCACCATTATTTCTTGAAAATTTCTTAAGGTTTATATTGACCTCAAATTTCTTGATCTATGTTCCGAGATTCCATTGTATTTTCTTAAGATTTATGTTCACGTCGAGTTTCATCGAGGTTCCTCAATTTTCAAGAGACTTATATTCTTTTAAAGTTCCATCACATTTTTTAAAGACTTTTATTGACTTCAAATATCATCATATTTCTTAAGGTTTATGTGCACTTTGTATTTCTTCAGAATTTCTTAAGGTTTATTTTCACTTCAAATTTCTTCAGATCTATGTTCACTTGAGATTCCATCGTAGTTTCTTAAGATTTACGTTCACGTCAAGTTTCATCGAGTTTCCTCAAATTTTCTTGAGACTTATATTCTTTTCAAATTTCATCACATTTTATAAAGACTTATATTCATTTCAAATATCATAATATTTCTTAAGGTTTATGTTCACTTCGTATTTCTTCAGAATATCTTAAGGTTTATATTCACTTCAAATTTCTTCAGATCTATGTTCACTTTAGATTCCACCAGATTTTCTTAAGATTTATGTTCACGTGAAGTTTCATCGAGTTTTCCTCAAATTTTCTAGAGACATATTCATTTCAAATTCATCACATTTAAACACTTATATTCATTCAAATATCACATATTTCTTAAGGTTTATGTTAAATTGTATTTCTTCACATTTCTTAAGTTTATATTCACTTCAATTTCTTTAATCTATGTTCACTTGATACAGTTTTATTAAGATTTATGTTCACGTCAAATTTCATCGAGGTTTTCCTCAAATTTTCTAGTGGGTTCTATTCTTTTCAAATTTCATCACATTTTCTAAAGGTTATTTCACTTCAAATATAATCATAATTCTTAGAACTGTTCACTTTGAATTTCAAAATTACAAGGTTTATATTCTTCAATCTCTTTAGATCTATGTTCACAAGTTATCGTATTTTCTTAAGATTTATGTTCACGTCTAGTTTCATCGGGTTTCCTCAAATTTTCTAGAGACTATTCTTTTCAAATTCCATCACATTTTTAAAGACTTATATTCACTTCAAATATCATCGTATTTCGAAGTTTATGTTCACTTTGTTTCTTGAATATCTTAAGGTTTATATTCATTCAAATTTCTTCAGATCTATGTTCACTTTAGATTCCACCAGATTTTCTTAAGATTTATGTTAACGTGAAGTTTCATCAGGTTTTCTTCAAATTTTTGGGGACTTATATTCATTTCAAATTCCATCGCATTTTCTAAAGACTTATATTCACTTCAAATATTATCATCTTTCTTAAGGTTTATGATCACTTCGTATTTCATCTAAATTTCTTAAGGTATATATTCACTTCAAATTTTTCAGATCTATGTTCACTTGAGATTCCATGATTTCTTAAGATTTATGTTCACGACAAGTTTCATCAGGTTTTCCACAAATTTTCTATAGACTTATATTCTTTTAAAATTCCATCACATTTCCAAAGACTTATATTCACTTCAAATATCATCATATTTCTTAAGGTTTATCTTCACTTCGTATTTCTTCAGATCTATGGTCACTTAAGATTCCACCAGATTTTCTTAAGATTTATGTTCACGTAAACTTTCATTAGGTTTTCCTCAAATTTTCTAGAGACTTATATTCATTTCAATTTTCATCACATTTTAAAACTTATATTCTTAAATATCATCATATTTCTTAAGGTTTATGTTCACTTCGTATTTCTTCAAAATTTCTTAAGGTTTATATTGACCTCAAATTTCTTCAGATCTATGTTTACTTGAGATTCCATTGTATTTTCTTAAGATTTATGTTCACGTCAAGTTTCATCAGGTTTTCCTCTAATTTTCAAGACTTATATTCTTTTAAAGTTCCATCACATTTTAAGACTTTATTGACTTCAATATCATCATATTTCTTAAGGTTTATATTCACTGTATTTCTTCAGAATTTCTTAAGGTTTATTTTCACTTCAAATTTCTTCAGATCTATGTTCACTTGAGATTCCATCGTAGTTTCTTAAGATTTACGTTCACGTCAAGTTTCATCAGGTTTTCCTCAAATTTTCTTGAGACTTATATTCTTTCAAATTTCATCACATTTTATAAAGACTTATATTCATTTCAAATATCATAATATTTCTTAAGGTTTATTCACCATTATTTCTTGAGAATATCTTAAGGTTTATATTCACTTCAAATTTCTTGAGATCTATGTTCACTTTAGATTCAACCAGATTTTCTTAAGATTTATGTTCACGTGAAGTTTCATCAGGTTTTCCTCAAATTTTCTAGAGACATATATTCATTTCAAATTCAATCACATTTTCTAAACACTTATATTCAATTCAAATATCAACATATTTCTTAAGGTTTATGTTAAATTCGTATTTCTTCAACATTTCTTAAAGTTTATATTCACTTCAAATTTCTTTAAATCTATGTTCACTTGGATTCCACCAGATTTTATTAAGATTTATGTTACGTCAATTTCATGAGTTTTCCTCAAATTTTAGTAGTTCTATTCTTTTCAAATTTCATCACATTTTCTAAAGAAGTTCATTCAATATAATCATAATTCTTAAGGCTTATGTTCACTTTGAATTTCTTCAGAATTACTTAAGGTTTATATTCTCTTCAAATCTCTTTAGATCTATGTTCACTAGAGATTCCATCGTATTTTCTTAAGATTTATGTTCACGTCTAGTTTCATCAGGTTTTCCTCAAATTTTCTAGAGACTAATATTCTTTTCAAATTCCATCACATTTTTTAAAGACTTATATTCACTTCAAATATCATCATATTTCTGAAGGTTTATGTTCACTTTGTATTTCTTCAGAATATCTTAAGGTTTATATTCATCTCAAATTTCTTCAGATCTATGTTCACTTTAGATTCCACCATATTTTCTTAAGATTTATGTTAACGTGAAGTTTCATCAGGTTTTCTTCAAATTTTTGGGGACTTATATTCATTTCAAATTCCATCGCATTTTCTAAAGACTTATATTCACTTCAAATATTATCATCTTTCTTAAGGTTTATGATCACTTCGTATTTCATCTAAATTTCTTAAGGTATATATTCACTTCAAATTTTTCGGATCTATGTTACGAGATTCCATCGTAGTTTCTTAAGATTTATGTTCCGACGAGTTTCATCGAGGTTTTCCAAATTTTCTATAGACTTATATTCTTTAAAATTCCATCACATTTCCAAAGACTTATATTCACTTCAAATCATCATATTTCTTAGGTTTATCTTCCAACAGTATTTCTTGGATCTATAATTGTTAGATTCCACATTTTTCTTAAGATTTATGTTCACGTAAACTTTCATTAGGTTTCCTCAAATTTTCTAGAGACTTATATTCATTTCAATTTCATCACATTTTCTAAAGACGATATTCTTCAAATATCATCATATTTCTTAAGGTTTATGTTCATAGTATTTCTTAAAATTTCTTAAGGTTTATATTGACCTCGAATTTCTTGGATCTATGTTTACTTGAGATTCCTATATTTTCTTAAGATTTATGTTCACGTCAGTTTCATCGAGTTTTCCTCTAATTTTCAAGAGACTTATATTCTTTAAGTTCCATCACATTTTTAAGACTTTTATTGACTTCAAATATCATCATATTTCTTAAGGTTTATGTTCACTTTAATTTCTTGAATTTCTTTTATTTTCACTTCAAATTTCTTGGATCTATGTTCTTGAGATTCCATCGTAGTTTCTTAGATTTATGTTCACGTCAAGTTTCATGAGTTTTCCTCAAATTTTCTAGGACTTATATTCTTTCAATTTCATCATTTTATAAGACTTATATTCATTCAAATATCATAATATTTCTTAGGTTTATATTCACCATTATTTCTTGAATTTCTTAAGGTTATATTCACTTCATTTCTTGGATATATTCACTTTAGATTCCAGGATTTTCTTAAGATTTATGTTCACGTGAAGTTTCATCAGGTTTTCCTCAAATTTTCTAGAGACATATATTCATTTCAAATTCAATCACATTTTCTAAACACTTATATTCAATTCAAATATCAACATATTTCTTAAGGTTTATGTTAAATTCGTATTTCTTCAACATTTCTTAAAGTTTATATTCACTTCAAATTTCTTTAAATCTATGTTCACTTGGATTCCATGGTTATTAGATTTATGTTCACGTGAATTTCATCAGGTTTTCCTCAAATTTTCTAGTGGGTTCTATTCTTTTCAAATTTCATCACATTTTCTAAAGAGTTATTTCACTTCAAATATAATCATAATTCTTAAGGCTTATGTTCACTTTGAATTTCTTCAGAATTACTTAAGGTTTATATTCTCTTCAAATCTCTTTAGATCTATGTTCACTAGAGATTCCATCGTATTTTCTTAAGATTTATGTTCACGTCTAGTTTCATCAGGTTTTCCTCAAATTTTCTAGAGACTAATATTATTTTCAAATTCCATCACATTTTTTAAAGACTTATATTCACTTCAAATATCATCATATTTCTGAAAGTTTATGTTCACTTTGTATTTCTTCAGAATTTCTTAACGTTTATATTCGCTTAAAATTTCTTCAGATCTATCTTCACTTGAGATTCCATCGTAGTTTCCTAAGATTTATGTTCACGTCAAGTTTCATCAAGTTTTCCTCTAATATTATATAGACTTATATTCTTTTCAAATTCCCTCACATTTCAAGACTTATATTCACTGAATATATCATATTTACGAAGGTTGATGTTCAGCCATTCTTGAGAATATCTTAAGGTTTATATTCACTTGAATTTTCTCGGATCTATGTCACGTTAAAGATTCCTGGCTTTTCTTAAGATTTATATTCACGTCAAGTTTCATCGAGGTTTCCTCAAATTTTCTAGAACTTATATTCTTTTCAAATTCCATCACATTTCAAAGACTATTATTCCAAATATCATCATATTTCTTAAGGTTTATGTGCACTTTATTTCTTGAATTTCATATGGTTTATATCCACTTCAAATTTCTTTAGATCTATGTTCAATGGATTCTATTAGATTTTTTTAAGATTTATGTTCACGTCAAGTTTCATCAAGTTTTCCTCAACTTTTCTAGAGACTTATATTCTTTTCAAATTGCATCACATTTTCTAAGGACTTATATTGACTTCAAATATCATCATATTTCTTAAGGTTAATGTTCACTTTGTATTTTTTCAGAATTTCTTAAGGTTTATATTCACTTAAAATTTTTCAGATCTATGTTGACTTTAGATTCCATCGTAGTTTCTTAAGATTTATGTTCACGTCAAGTTTCATCAAGTTTTCCTCAAATAATATATAGACTTATATTCTTTTCAAATTCCATCACATTTTCTAACGACTTATAATCACTTCAAATATTATCATATTTCTTAAGGTTTAAGTTCAATTCGTATTTGTTCAGAATATCTTAAGGTTTATATTCACTTTAAATTTCTTCAGATCTATGTTCACTTTAGATTTCACCAGATTTTCTTAAGATTTATGTTCACGTAAAGTTTCATCAGGTTTTCCTCAAATTTTCTAGAGACTTATATTTATTTCAAATTCTATCACATTTTCTAAAGACTTATATTCACTTCAAATATCATCATATTTCTTAAGGTTTATGTTCACTTCGTATTTCTTCAAAAATTCTTAAGGTTTATATTAAGCAATTTCTTGGATCTATGTTCATGAGATTCAGTATTTAGATTTATGTTTACGACAAGTTTCATCAGGTTTTCCTCAAATATTCTATAGACTTATATGCTTTTCAAATTCCATCACATTTTCTAAAGACTTATATTCACATCAAATATCATCATATTTCTTAATGTTTATGTTCAATTCCTATTTCTTCAAAATATCTTAAGGTTTATATTGACTTGATTTCTTGGATCTATGTTCACTTGAGATTCACCGGATGTTCTTAAGATTTATGTTCAGTGAAGTTTCATCGAGGTTTCTTAAAATTTCTACTAACTTATATTCATTTCAAATTACATCGCATTTTCTAAAGACTTATATTCACTTCAAATATCATCTTCTTTCTTAATGTTTATGATCACTTCGTGTTTCTTCAAAATTTCTTAAGTTTTATATTCACTTCAATTTCTGAGATCTATGTTTAAGCAGAGATTCGTTTATATTCACGTCAAAATTCATAATTATTCCTCAATTTTCTATAGACTTATATTTTTAAATACCATCACATTTCCAAAGACTTATATTCACTGAATATAATCATATTTCTTAAGGTTTATGTTCGCCGTATTTCTTGAATATCTTAGGTTTATATTCACTTAATTTTCGGATCTATGGTCATTAAGATTCCTAGCTTTTCTTAAATTTATATTCACGTCAAGTTTCATCGGTTTTCCTCAAATTTTAGAGACATATTGTTTTCAAATTCCATCACATTTCTAAAGACTAATATTCACCGAATATCATCATATTTCTTAGGTTTATGTTCACTTTGTATTTCTTGAAATTTCTTAAGGTTATATCCTTCAAATTTCTTTAGATCTATGTTCACGTTGAGATTCTTCGATTTTTTTTTAAGATTTATATTCCGTCAAGTTTCATCAAGTTTTCCTCAACTTTCTAGACTTATATTCTTTTCAAATTGCATCACATTTCTAAGGACTTATATTGACGAAAATATCATATTTCTTAAGGTTTATGTTCACTTTGTATTTTTTAAAAATTTCTTGGTTTATATTCACTTAAATTTTGAATCTATGTTGACTTTAGATTCCATATTAGTTTCTTAAGTTTATGGTCACGTCAAGTTTCACCAAGTTTCCTCAAATATTATATAGACTTATATTCTTTTCAAATTCATCACATTTTCTAAGACTTATGTCATGAATATTATCATATTTCTTAAGTTTAAGTTCACCGTATTTCTTGAGAATATTAAGGTTTATATTTTCAATTTCTTGAGATCTATGTTACTAGATTCCACAGTTTTCTTAAGATTTATGTTCACGTAAAGTTTTATCGAGGTTTTCCTCAAATTTTCTAGAGACTTATATTCATTTCAAATTCATCACATTTCTAGACTTATATTCACTGAATATCATCATATTTCTTAAGGTTTATGTTCACCTCGTATTTCTTCAAAAATTCTTAAGGTTTATATTCGCTTCAATTTGTTCAGATCTATGTTCACTTGAGATTCCATTGTAGTTTCTTAAGATTTATGTTCACGACAAGTTTCATCAGGTTTTCCTCAAATATTCTATAGACTTATATGCTTTTCAAATTCCATCACATTTTCTAAAGACTTATATTCACATCAAATATCATCATATTTCTTAATGTTTATGTTCAATTCGTATTTCTATAAAATATCTTAAGGTTTATATTGACTTCAAATTTCTTCAGATATATGTTCACTTGAGATTCCCCCAGATATTCTTAAGATTTATGTTCACGTGAAGTTTCATCAGGTTTTCTTAAAATTTTCTGCAGACTTATATTCATTTAAAATTAAATCGCATTTTCTAAAGACTTATATTCACTTCAAATATCATCTTCTTCTTAAGTTTTATGATTCCGTGTTTCTTGAAATTTCTTAAGGTTTATATTAACAAATTTCTTGGATCATGTTCTGAGATTCCATTTATGTTCACGTCAATTAATCCAATTATTCCTCAATTTTCTATGACTTATATTCTTTTCAAATACATCATATTTCTAACATATTCACAAATATCATCATATTTCTTAAGGTTTACGCTCACTTCATCCGTATTTCATCATAATTTCTTTAGGTATATATCGACTTAAAATTTCTTCAAATATATGTTCACTTAAGATTTCTTCAAATTTCATCCCAATTTCTAAGACTTATATTCACTTCAAATATCATGATATTTCTTAAGGTTTATGTTCACTTTGAATTTCTTCATAATTTCTTAAGGTTTATATGCACTTCAAATTTCTTCAGATCTATGTTCACTTGAGATTCCATTGTATTTTCTTAAGATTTCTGTTCACGTCAAGTTTCATAAGGTTTTCCTCAAGTTTTATAGAGACTTATATTCTTTTCAAATTCCATCACATTTTCTAAAGACTAATATTCACTTCAAATATCATCATATTTCTTAAGGTTTATGTTCACTTTGTATTTCTCCATAATTTCTTAAGGTTAATATTCACTTTAAATTTCTTCAGATCTATGTTCACTTGAGATTCCATCTTTGTTTTTAAGATTTATGTTCACGTCAAGTTTCATCAGGTTTACCTCAAATTTTTTATAGACTTATATTCTTTTCAAATTCCAGCACATTTTATAAAGAGTTATATTCACTTCAAATTTCATCCCATTTCTTAAGGTTTATGTTCACGTGTTCTTGGAATATCTTAGGTTTATATTCACTCAATTTCTTGGATCTATGTTCACTTGATTCCACAGTTTTCATAAGATTTATGTTCATGTGAAGTTACATCAGGTTTTCCTCAAATTTTCTGGAGACTTCTATTCTTTTCAAATTTCATCACATTTTCTGAATACTTATATTCACTTCAAATATCATCATATTTCTTAAGGTTTATATTCACTTCATATTTTTTCTGAATTTCTTAAGGTTTATATTCACCTTAAATTTTTTCAGATCTATGGTCACTTAAGATTCCACTAGATTTTTATAAGAATTAAGTTCACGTCAAGTTTCATCAGGTTTTCCTCAAATTTTCTAGAGTCTTATATTCATTTCAAATTTCATCATATTTTCTAAAGACTTATATTCACTTCTAATATCATCATATTTATTAAGGTTTATTTTCACTTCGTATTTCTTTAAAATTTCTTAAGATTTATATTCACTTCGAATTTCATTTGTACTATGTTCACTTTAGATTCCACCTGATTTTCTTAAGATTTATGTTCACGTCAAGTTTCATCGGGTTTTTCTCAAATTTTCTAGAGACTTCTATTCATTTCCATTTTCATCACATTTTCTAAAGACTTAAATTCACTTCAGTTCAAATATCATCTTATTTCTTAAGGTTTATGTTCAATTCGTATTTCTTCAGAATTTCTTAAGGTTTAAATCCACTTCAAATTTCTTCAAATCCATGTTCACTTGAGATTCCATTAGATTTTCTTAATATTTATGTTCACGTCAAGTTTCATCAGGTTTTCCTCAAATTTTCTAGAGACTTATATTCTTTTCAAATTTCATCACATTTTCTAAAGACTTATATTCACTTCAAATATCATCATATTTCTTAAGGTTTATGTTCACTTTTTATTTCTTCAGAATTTCTTAAGATTTATATTCACTTCAAATTTCTTCAGATCTATGTTCACTTGAAATTCCATCGTATTTTCTTAAGATTTATGTTCATGTCAAGTTTCATCAGGTTTTCCTCAAATTTTCTAGAGACTTATATTCTTTTCAAATTCCATCACATTTTCTAAAGAATAATATTCACATTTTCTAAAGAATAATTTTCTAGAGACTTATGTTCACATGGTATTTCTTCAGAATATCTTAAGGTTGATATTCACTTCAAATTTCTTTTGATCTCTGTTCACTTGAGATTCCATCAGACTTTCTTAAGATTTATGTTCACGTCAAGTTTCATCAAGTTTTCCTCAAATTTTCTAGAGACTTATATTCTTTTCAAATTTGACCACATTTTCTAAAGACTCATATTCACTTCAAATATCATTAATTTATTAGGTTTATGTTCCGCCATTATTTCTTGAATTTCTTAAGGTTTATATTTACCTCAAATTTCTTCAAATCTATGGTCACTTGATATTCCACCAGATTTTCTTAAGATTTAGGTTCACATGAAGTTTAATCAGGTTTTCCTCAAATTTCTTAAGGTTTATATCCACTACAAATTTCTTCAGATCTATTTTAACTTTAGATTTTATTAGATTTTCCTACGATTTATGTTCACGTCAAGTTTTATTAGGTTTTCCTCAAATTTTCTAGAGACTTATATTCTTTTCAAATTCCGTCACATTTTCTAAAGACTTATATTCATGAATATCATATTTCTTAAGGTTTATGTTCACTTTGTATTTCCTAAGAATTTCTTAAGGTTTATATTCACTTCATATTTCTTCAGATCTATGTTCACTTGATTCCATCGTAATTTCTTAAGATTTATGTTCACGTCAAGTTTCATCAAGTTTTCCTAAATTATATATAGACTTATATTCTTTTCAAATTGCATCACATTTTCTAAAGACTTATATTCGCTTCAAATATCATCATATTTCTTAAGGATTATGTTCACTTCGTATTTCTTCAGAATATCTTAAGGTTTATATTCACTTCAAATTTCCTCAGATCTATGTTCACTTGGCATTCCACCGGATTTTCTTTAGATTTATCTTCATGTCAAGTTTCATCAGGTTTTCCTCAAATTTTATAGAGACGTATATTCATTTCAAATTTCATCACATTTTCTAAAGACTTATATTCACTTCAAATATCATCATATTTATTAAGGTTTATTTTCACTTCGTATTTCTTTAAAATTTCGTAAGGTTCATATACACTTCAAATTTCATTAGATCTATGTTCACTTGAGATTCCACCAGCTTTTCTTAAGATTTATGTTCACGTCAAGTTTCATGGGTTTTCCTCAAATTTTCTAGAGACTTATATTCAGTAAAATTTTCATCACATTTTCTAAAGACATATATTCACTTCAAATATCATTTTATAAATATTTATGTTCACGTCATGTTTCATCATGTTTTCCTCAAATTTTTTAGAGACTTATAATTATTTCAAATTTCATCAAATTTTCTAAAGACTTCTATTCAATTCATATATCATCATATTTCTTATGCTTTATGTTCATACGTATTTCTTGGTGTTTCAGGTTTATATTCACGAATTCCCGGATCTATGTTCATAAGATTCCAGTTTTTCTTAAGTTATGTTCCGCGTCAAGTTTCATCGGTTTTCCTCATTTTCTAGAGACTTATATTCTTTCAAATTTCAACATTTCCTAAAGACTTATATTCACTTCAAATATCATCAAATTTATTAAGGTTTATGTTCACTTGTTTCTTGAATTTCTTAAGTTTATATTCACTTCAAATTTCTTGATCTTAGTGATTGAGTTCCACAGTTTTCTTAAGATTTATGTTCGTCGTATTTCATCGGTTTCCTCAAATTTTCTCTGGACTTATATTGATTTCAAATTTTATCACAATTTATAAAGACTTATATTCATTCAAATATCATCATATTCTTTAAGGTTTATGTTCATTCGTATTTCTTGATTTCTTAAGGTTATTATCCACCAATTTCTTGGATCTATGTTCCGAGATTCCATTAGATTTTCTTAAGATTTATGTTCACGTCAAGTTTCATTGGGTTTCCTCAAATTTTTAGAGACTTATTTCTTTTGAAATTTCATGACATTTTTCTTGACTTTATATTCACATATATCATATTTCTTAGGTTTATGTTCACTTTGTTTTCGAATTTCTTGGTTTATATTCACTTCAAATTTCTTGGATCATGTTCACTTGAGATTCCATCGGATTTTCTTAAGATTTATGTTCAATCAAGTTTCATCGGGTTTCCTCAAATTTTCTAGAGACTATATTCATTTCAATTTCATCATTTCTAGACTTATATTCATGAAATATCATCATATTTCTTAAGGTTTATGTTCACATCGTATTTCTTCGAATTTCTTAAGTTTATATTCATTCAATTTCTTGATCTTATGTTGTGAGATTCCACAGTTTTCTTAAGATTTATGTTCACGTCAAGTTTCATCAGGTTTTCCTCAAATTTTCTAGGGATTTATATTCATTTCGAATTTTATCACATTTTCTAAAGACTTATATTCACTTCAAATATCATCATATTTATTAAGGTTTATGTTCACCTTGTATATCTTACAAATTTCTTAAGGTTCATATTCACATCAAATTTCTTCAGATGTATGTTCACTTCAGATTCGACCAAATTTTCTTAAAATTTCTGTTCACGTCAAGTTGCATCAGGTTTTCCTCAATTATTCTAGAGACTTATATTCAATACAATTTTCATCACATTTTCTAAAGACCTATAATCACTTCAAATATCATCATATTTCTTAAGGTTTATGTGCACTTCGTATTTCTTCAGAATTTCTTAAGGTTTATATTCACTTCAAATATCTTCAGATCTATGTTCACTTGATATTCCACTAGACTTTCTTATGATTTATGTTCAAGTTAAGTTTCTTCAGGATTTCCTAAAATTTTCTAGAGACTTATATTCATTTTAATTTTCATCACATTTTCTAAAGACTAATATTCACTTCAAATATCATCATATTTCTTAAGGTTTATGTTCACTTTGTATTTCTTCATAATTTCTAAGTTATATTCACTCAGCTTCTTGGATCTATGTTCACTTGAGATTCCACGAGTTTCTTAAGATTTATGTTCGTCAAGTTTCATTAGGTTTTCCCAAAATTTTCTAGAACATATTCATTTCAAATTTCATCACATTTTCTAAGACTTATATTCATGACGACATCATATTTATTAAGGTTTATGTTAAACCGTATTTCTTGAATTTCTTAGGTTTATATTCACTTCAAATTTTTCGGAGATCTGTGCACTTGGCATTCCACAGTTTTCTTTAGATTTATATACAGTCAAGTTTCATCGGGGTTTTCCTCAATTTTAGAGACTTATATTCATTTCAATTTTCATCATATTTTCTAATGACTTATATTCACTTCAAATTAAATCATATTTCTTAAGGTTTATGTTCTCTTCGTATTCATCATAATTTTTAAGGTTTATATTCACTTCAAATTTCTTCAGATCTATGTTCACTTGAGATTCCACCAGATTTTCATAAGATTTATGTTCTAGTCAAGTTTCATCAGGGTTTCCTCTAATTTTCTAGAGACTTATATTCATTTCAATTTTCATCATTTTTTCTAAAGACTTATTTAACTTTAGATATCATCATTTTTCTTAAGGTTTATGTTCAATTCGTATATCTTCAGAATTTCTTAAGGTTTATATTCACTTAAAATTTCTTCAGATCTATGTTCACTTGAGATTCCACAAGATTTTCTTAAGATTTATGTTCACATCAAGTTTCATCAGGTTTTCCTCAAATTTTTTAGAGACTTATATTTATTTCAACTTTTATCAAATTTTCTAAAGACTTACATTCACTTCAAATATCATCATATTTCTTAAGGTTTATGTTCACTTCGTATTTCTTCATAATTTCTTAAGGTTTCTATTCACTTCTAATTTCTTCAGATCTATGATCACTTGGCATTCCACCAGATTTTCATAAGATTTATGTTCACGTCAAGTTTCATCAGGGTTTCCTCAAATTTTCTAGAGACTTATATTCATTTCAATTTTCATCACCTTTTCTAAAGACTTATATTCACTTCAAATATCATCATATTTCTTAAGGTTTATGTTCACTTCATATTTCTTCAGAATTTCTTAATGTTTCTATACACTTCAAATTTCTTTAGATTTATGTTCACGTCAAGTTTCATCAGGTTTTCCTAAAATTTTCTAGAGACTTATATTCATTTCAATTTGCATCACATTTTCTTTAGATTTATATTCACTTCAAATATCATCATATTTCTTAAGGTTTATTTTCATTTCGAATTTCTTCAGAATTTCTTAAGATTATATTCACTGAATTTCTTGGATCTATGTTCACTTGAGATTATAGATTTTCTTAAGATTTATGTTCGTCAAGTTTCATCGAGGTTTCCTCAAATTTTCTAGGACTTATATTCATTTCAATTTTAGTCACCTTTTCTAAGACTTATATTCACTTGAATATCATTATATTTCGAAGGTTTAGTTCACCATTTTCATCAAAATTTCTTAAGGTTTATATTCAGTTCAAATTTCATCAGATCTTTGTTAACTTGAGATTCCATTAGATTTTCTTAAGATTTATGTTCACGTCAAGTGTCATCAGGTTTTCCTCAAACTTTCTAGAGACTTATATTCTTTTTCAAATTTCATCACATTACCTAAAGACTTATATTCACTTCAATTATCATCTGATTTATTAAGGTTTATGTTCACTTCGTATTTATTCAGAATTGCTTAAGGTTTATATCCACTTCAAATTTCTTCAGATCTATGTTCACTTGCGTTTTCACCAAATTATCTTATGATTTATGATCACGTCAAGTTTCAAACGGTTTTCCTTAAGTTTTCGAACTTATATTCATTTCACTTTTCATCACATTTTCTAACGACTTATATTCAATTCAAATATCATCATATTTCTTAAGGTTTATGTTCACGTCGTATTTCTTCAGAATTTCTTCAAGTTAATATTCACTTCAAAATTCATCAAATCTATGTTCACTTGAGATTCCACCAGATATTCTTAAGATTTATGTTCACGTCAAGATTCATCCAGATTTCCTCAAATTTTCTACAGACTTATATTCATTTAAATTTTCATCACATTTTCTAAAGACTTATATTCACTTCAAATATCATCATATTTCCTAAGGTTTATGTTCACTTCATATTTTCTTTATATTTATGTTCATGTCAAGTTTCATCAGGTTTTCCCCAAATTTTTAGAGACTTATATTCATTTCAATTTTCATCACATTTTCAAAGACTTATATTAACTTCAAATATCATCATATTTCTTAAGGTTTATGTTCATAGTATTTCTTGAATTTCTTAAGGTTTATATTCTTCAATTTCTTAGGTCTTTGTTCATGAGATTCCACCGATTTTCTTAAGATTGATGTTCATGTCGAGTTTCACGGGGGTTTCCTCAAATTTTCTAGAGACTTATATTCATTTCAATTTTAATCCATTTTCTAAAGACTTATATTCATGAATATCATCATATTTCTAAAGGTTTATGTTCATTCGTTATTTCTTGAATTTCTTAAAGTTTATATTCCTTCAATTTCTTAGGTCTTTGTTCGGTTGGCATTCCACGGTTTCTTTGATTTATTTTCACGTCAAGTTTCATCAGGTTTTCCCCAAATTTTTAGAGACTTATATTCATTTCAATTTTCATCACATTTTCAAAGACTTATATTAAGTTCAAATATCATCATATTTCTTAAGGTTTATGTTCACTTCGTATTTCTTCAGAATTTCTTAATCTTTACATTTACTTCAAATTTCTTTAGATCTGTCATGGCGTTCCACCATAATTTCTTTAGATTTATATTCACGTCAAGTTTCATCTGGTTTTCCTCAAATTTGCTAGAGACTTATATTCATTTCAATTTTCATCACATTTTCTAAAGACTTATATTTACGTCAAATATCATCATATTTCTAAAGGTTTATGTTCATTTCGTATTTCTTCAGAAGTTCTTAAAGTTTATGTTCACTTCATATTTCTTCTCGTCTTTGTTCACTTGGCATTCCACCATATTTTCTTTAGATTTATTTTCACGTCATGTTTCATCAGGGTTTCCTCAAATTTTCTAGAGACTTATATTCATTTCAATTTTCATCAAATTTTCTAAAGACTTATATTTACTTCAAATATCATCATATTTCTTAAGGTTTATGTTCACTTCGTATTTCTTTAGAATTTCGTGAGGTTTATATTCACTTTAAATTTCTTCAGTTCTATGTTCACTTGGCATTCCACAAGATTTTCTTTAGATTAATGTTCACGTCAAGTGTCATCAGGTTTTCCTCAAATTTTCTAGAGACTTATATTCATTTCAATTTTCATCACTTTTTCTAAGGACTTATATTCGCTTCAAATATCATCATATTTCTTAAAGTTTATGTTTACTTCGTATTTCATTAGAATTTCTTAAGGTTTATATTCACATCAAATTTCTTCATATCTATGTTCACTTGAGATTCCACCAGATTTTCATAAGATTTATGTTCACGTCAAGTTTCACCAGGGTTTCCTCAAATTTTCTAGAGACTTATATTCATTTCAATTTTCATCACATTTTCTAAAGACTTATATTCACTTAAAATAACATCATATTTCTTAAGGTTAATGTTCACTTCGTATTTCTTCTAAATTTCTTAAGGTTTAAATTCACTTCAAATTTCCTCAGATCTATGTTCACTTGGCATTCCACCAGATTTTCTTTAGATTTATGTTCATGTCAAGTTTCATCAAGTTTTCCTCAAAATTTTTAGAGACTTATATTCAATTCACTTTTCATCACATTTTCCAAAGACTTATATTCACTTCAAATATCATCATATTTCTTAAGGTTTATGTTCACTTCGTATTTCTTCAGAATTTCTTAAAGTTTATGTTCACTTCATATTTCTTCTGGTCTTTGTTCACTTGGCATTCCACCAGATTTTCTTTAGATTTATTTTCACGTCAAGTTTCATGAGTTTCCTCAAATTTCTAGAGACTTATATTCATTTCAATTTTATCATTTCTAGAACTTATATTCACTTAAATATCATCATATTTCTTAAGGTTTATGTTAACCGTGTTTCTTAATTTCTTAAGGTTTATATTCATTTCAAATTTCTTGGATCTATGTTCACTTGGCATTCACGGATTTTCTTTAGATTTATGTTTCATTGAGTTTCATAAGGTTTCCTCAAATTTTCTAGAGACTTATATTCATTTCAATTTTCATCACAATTTCTAAGGACTTATATTCGCTTCAAATATCTTCATATTTCTTAAAGTTTATGTTTACTTCGTATTTCATCATAATTTCTTAAGGTTTATATTCACTTCAAATTTCTTCATATCTACGTTCACTTGAGATTCCACCAGATTTTCATAAGATTTATGTTCACGTCAAGTTTCATTAGGTTTTCCTCAAATTTTCTAGAGACTTATATTCATTTCAATTTTCATCACATTTTCAAAAGACTTATATTCACTTCAAATAACATCATATTTCTTAAAGTTTATGTTCATATTTCAGAATTTCTTAAGGTTTATATTCAATTCAAATTTCCTCAGATCTATGTTCACTTGGCATTGCGCCAGATTTTCTTTAGATTTATATTCACGTTAAGTTTCATCAGAGTTTCCTCAAATTTTCTAGACACTTATATCCATTTCAATTTTTATCACCTTTTCTAAAGACTTATATTCACTAAAAATATCATCATATTTCTTAAGGTTTATGTTCACTTCGTATTTCTTCAAAATTTCTTAAGGTTTATATTCACTTCAAATTTCTTCAGATCTATGTTGACTTGACATTCCACCAGATTTTCTTAAGATTTATGTTTACGTCAAGTTTGATCAGGTTTTTCTCAAATTTTTTAGAGACTTATATTCATTTCAATTTTCATCACATTTTCTAATGACTTATATTCACTTCAAATTAAATCATATTTCTTAAGGTTTATATTCACTTCATATTTCATCAGAATTTTTAAGGTTTATATTCACTTTAAATTTCTTGAGATCTATGTTCACTTGAGATTCCACCAGATTTTCATAAGATTTATGTTCACGTCAAGTTTCATCAGGTTATCCAGAAAAGTTTCTAGAGACTTATATTCATTTCAATTTTCATCACATTTTCAAAAGACGTATATTCACTTCAAATATCATCATATTTCTTAAGGTTTATGTTCACTTCGTACTAATTGAGAATTTCTTAAGGTTTATATTCACTTCAATTTCTTGAGATCTATGTTCACTTGCATTCCACAGTTTTCTTTAGATTTATGTTCCGTCAAGTTTCATTAGTTTTCATCAAATTTTCAGAGACTTATATTCATTTCATTTCATCACATTTTCTAAAGACTTATATTAAGCGAATATCATCATATTTCTTAAGGTTTATGTTCGCCCATTATTTATTCACAATTTCTTAAGGTTTATATTCACAAATTTCTTCAATCTATGTTCACTTGGCATTCTGATTTTCTTAAGATTTATGTTCACGTCAAGTTTCGAGGTTTCCTCAAATTTTCTAGAGACTTATATTCATTTCAATTTTCATCTTTTCAAAGACTTATATTCACTTCAAATATCATCATATTTCTTAAGGTTTATGTTCACTTCATATTTCTTGAATTTCTTAAGGTTTATTTCACTTAATTTCTTGGATCTATGTTCACTTGATTCCACAGTTTTCTTAAGATTTATATTCACGTCAAGTTTCATCGAGTTTCCTCAAATTTTCTAGAGACTTATATTTATTTCAATTTCATCACATTTCTAAAGACTTATATTCACTTCAAATAACATCATATTTCTTATGGTTTATGTTACTTCATATTTCTTGAATTTCTTAAGTTTATATTCACCCAATTTCTTGATCTATGTTCACTTGAGATTCCACGGTTTTCTTAAGATTTATGTTCACGTCATGTTTCATCAGGGTTCCTCAAATTTTCTAGAGACTTATATTCATTTCAATTTTCATCACATTTTCTAAAGACTTATATGCACTTCAAATATCATCATATTTCTCAAGGTTTATGTTCATTTCGTATTTCTTCAGAATTTCATAAGGTTTATATTCACGTCAAATTTCCTCAGATCTATGTTCACTTGGCATTGCACTAGATTTTCTTTAGATTTATATTCACGTTAAGTTTCATCTGACTTTCCTCAAATTTTCTTGAGACTTATATTAATTTCAATTTGCATCTCCTTTTCTTAAGACTTATATTCACTAAAAATATCATCATATTTCTTAAGGTTTATGTTCACTTCCTATTTCTTTAGAATTTGTTAAGGTTTATATTCACTTCAAATTTCCTCAGATCTATCTTCACTTTGCATTCCACCAGGTTTTACTTAGATTTATGTTTATGTCAAGTTTAATCAGGATTTCCTCAAATTTTCTAGAGACTTATATTCATTTCAATTTTCATCACATTTTCCAAAGACTTATATTCACTTCAAATATCATCATATTTATTAAGGTTTATGTTCATTTCCTATTTCTTCATAATTTCTTAAGGTTTATATTCACTTCATAATTCTTCAGATCTTTGTTTAGTTGACATTCCACCAGATTTTCTTAAGATTTATGTTCACGTCAATTTTCATCAGGGTTTCCTCAAATTTTTGAGAGACTTATATTCATTTCAATTTTCATCACATTTTCTAAAGACTTATATTCACTTCAAATATCATCATATTTCTTAAGGTTTATGTTCACTTCGTTTCTTGGAATTTCTTAGGTTTATATTCACTTCAAATTTCCTCGGATCTATGTTCACGGCATTCCACCAGTTTTCTTTAGATTTATGTTCAGTATAGTTTCATGGGTTTCCTCAAATTTCTAGAGACTTATATTCATTTCAATTTTATCACATTTCTAAGACTTATATTAACCAAATATCATCATATTTCTTAAGGTTTATGTTACTTGTATTTCTTGAGAATCTCTTAGGTTTACATTCACTTAATTTCTTGGATCTATGTTCATGGCGTTCACAGTTTTCTTTAGATTTATGTTCGTCAAGTTTCATCGAGGTTTCCTCAAATTTTCTAGAGACT